>VZTM01021190.1:11411-22970 GCA_013400555.1 Jacana jacana
ACTAGATTTTGCACCACAAAGTTGGCAGTTCCTTCATATATCCCTGCTCCAGTTTTCTCCATGTCCCCTAAAACATATGTCTGTGTATGCACCTCCCTCTTTTATCCCCTCACTGGAGCTAGACCAGTGGCAGCATGTATGATGGCTCGGGGAACACCTGCTAACTGGTCTGAGGTCAGGGAACTGCTGAGATCACCTNAATGCATTTATAACTACATTCCCAAGTCCTATGCTTGCATGTAACCAAAGATCCCTTAGCAAGGCTAAGAGGTGGGGGTTGGTCTCTTCTTCCAAGTCACAGACTATAGAACAAGAGGAAATGGTTTCAAGTTGTGCCATGGGAGGTTCAGATTGGATATCAGGAAAATATTTTATGTTGAAAGGTTTATCAAGCATTGGAATGGGCTGCCCAGGGAGGAGGTTGAGGCATTATCCCTGGAGGTATTAAAAAGGATGGTTGACATAGTGCTTAGTGACATGATTTAGTGATGAATTGTTTGGGTTTTTTTTATCAGAGTTAGGTTGATGGTTGGACTTGATGATCTTAAATGTCCCTTCTGACCTAGACAATTCTACGATTCTATGATTGCTTCAAGCTGCATTTGACACAATGTCTTCTAGAGAGAATGCAGTAAAAATCACTGTTAATAGTCAGAAACCAGGGTTCCTTAAGGTCAGAAATACTAACTTTGCTGTGTGAAATTGTTTCACATCGATCTTGCAATTATATTCCCAGATATTTTATGAGGAGATACATTCAGCAGTTTCATGATGATCCAAGTCCAAAATAAATTTTCTGGTTAAAAACAGACAGGAAACCACTGAAGCCATATATTAATATCCAGCAACCAGATACTCAGGGCACATACTCCAGACAGAAAAGAAATAAACTATTAGCCCTGCCTTTCTAATTCAGGTTCTTTAGTTTCACAAGTAGGAACCCTAACTTGACAACTGTATGAAGTGAGTAGCAGATGCTGCCTTGTCAGAAGTGTAGAATTTTATGTCACATTGGACTCACTTTATCTTGATACACAAATTCCTTGCACAAATGTGCAAGATCCAGAGTGGTGGGGAGCCCACAGACTTTCAGCTTGGATGGACAGAGCAACTTTAATAGAAAGCCGTCTATAAAGATATCTCAGGAGATCACCGGAAAATTTATTTCCTGGTTTGCTGTGTAATGCCAGTTGGTTTGTTAAGTAGCTGTCACATCCCTGTGTGGGCTGAGAATATTTGCACACTGGGCATGTGTATAATGTGCTTCAAAAGGAGAGGAGCAGCAGCAGCAAGCAGCAAAAACACACATAACATCCTCTGAGACGAAACCTGACTCGGTGTCAGGCAGCTGGCACACTGTCCGCTGAGCTGTCCTATCTGTTACACCATGAAAACACATTCAATAGGTGTTGATAACTTGGACTTGTTCTGTTAGTTCATTAGTTCACATTCAATAATAGAAAATCTATTGCCCATGGCAAAGGAAAAAAAAAAGTTACATTATAGAGGATCTATAGCGTGTAACTGGCTTGATTTTATGAACTCTTACTACCCTGAAGCAAGTGACATGGACTCAGCATGCTGCACTACAGTACTTGAAGTGAGATCCTCCCCTGTTTGCTGCCCAGGAATCTGCAGAGATTCCTTGTAATTTCTTTGAGTCTCCACTTTCCAGTCAATTTGCACCCTCTGTATCCTCTTCTAATATGCATTTTATGTAATAAACTGCAGATGTGTTAGGGAAAGACATGACAAGCAGAAGCATTATAGTGTTGTTTTCAGCCAGGGGAAAGGTAAAGTTATTATTTACTGCTTAATCCTTATGTCTAGCCCTTCTTCTTACCACAAGTAAGCTTTCACCTGTGTCTGTACCTGCCTGTCTCATTATTTGTTGAACCAATACTGATCTTTTTATCTCCTATGTCCTCTGCTAAATTTAACTTCATGCACTCAATTTTCCTTTTCTGCTAGAGTAACTCCAATCCTTACTGAAAGATATGAACTTTTTACCTAAGCATTTCTGCAAAGTCTTTATTTTCCACTGATATAAGTAAGGCACATACTTTCATAGATAGACAAAATTTGACTTTAATTTTGAAAGGGTAATGGCTGAATAAAGAAGGAGATGTATCTAAAACTGAGACATTAGTTATGTTCAAATTGGCTGGAGTATTGTAAGCAGCATGGTGGAGAGGGGAAGACTATGAATCTTATGGTCATCTGTTTGGTTTTTTTTTTTCAGTCTCCATTGTGTTATTTTGCTACTTATTTTTAATTTTTATTCCTTTGTTTGAAAATAAGTCACTCTTCTGCATTCCTGAGAGCACGTGGTTTCTTCCATTGTTTCTAACCAGTTTGTGGTGATATACAGGGAAGACATCCATTGACAGATAGAAAAAATTTTAATAGTAAGGTAACTTCTGTCATTTTAAACCACAAGAAAGAAAATACAACTGACTCTTACACGAAGCCCTAGAAAACACCATGTGATCTGTATTATGGCCTGTATAGCTCACTTTGGTCTTTCCAGGGACACTCTGTATGTTTGGGGTTTTTTTTTTGTGACATGGAAACATAAATGACTTCAGAATTAGCCTTTTAGAAAATGAGAAAAATCTAACGTAACTTTTCCCTAGTGAAGAGATGATCAAACACATAATACTTTTCTTGGAACAGATATATATGACAGCCTGTGATATTTTTTTTGTTACTCTACCTCTGTTTCTATGTGTGTGCGTGTGTGTGTACAGTTTAATTATTAAGAATATGTAATGTATCACAAGCTGTATTACAGAGTCGGGAGACAGAACTGATCAGCTGTAGTCTAGCAAATTTCCATTAAAAAGATATTGTTACTGTCTAAGACAATGTTTAACTCTATTGAGCAAAATAAGAAAAAAAAAAATTGGTATATTGATATAGCTGTAGCTCTGCTGCAGATATTGTATCCAAAAAGCAATAATCAGTTCCAAGAGAAATGTAGGTAATGTAGATGCCCAAAGGGCACAGATACACATGGTGTTCTTCAGTTTCTTAAAACTGGAAGTGACTACCATAATTTTCAACATTCTCCTACCATATACAACTTCATTTTCCACAAACTCGGAGACATCTCTCTCTTTTATATGAGCTTTTTCAGTATGGTACGTCAAATAGCATGTCAAAGCAAAGCTCTTCAGAAGCTTTAATTAAAACTACAAAACACTATAAACAATAAAAATGCTACTGTGGAGAGTACTGGGGATAACTATTTGTACTTCATCTTCATAATATATTATTATACAATCTGAGCTATAACATTTCATTAAGCCAACCCAAGGGTAATCCAGATGTCTTATAAATAGAGAATATTTTTTTCTGAAGTGAAAGCAGCTTTTTTTCCTAATGGTTAATCATTAAAATAGTCCACAGAGAATGTAATATCAGATTCATATCAAGATTGCATTTTTCAAAACAGAGATTAAGAGACCATACCTAAAGAGTCAGGAAAAGCACTTTTTATACATAAAATCTGTATCAGTCCAGAGTTTTATCTGTAATTTGCTTATAAGAAATATATAAATATACATATATATTCCTTGAAAGAAAATCCTGTCACTGCATGGACTAACTTTTGTGAATACTAGCTATGAAAATATTTAAATTATTCCCACTGAGTTGGAACTATAACCTATTTGGAACTATAAGCTGTTTCATCATCAGAACACCAATTTATTTTCTCTTTCCTTTTCCCAGATGATTCAGTAAACTCTCTCACTAATCTGACCTACTCATCAGCCTGAAGCAGTGCTGATAGTTTTTTAATGGGCTAGATGTTGACTTTGAGGAAAACTGATCAATTTAAATCAAATCATGATCAAAACAATTTATTGATTTATTAATAGCAAGTAATTAACCAGCACACACTATGCTCAGAATCAGTATCAGAAACAACAAAATACAATAATAGACACTTGCAAAATCTTAATACATATCTTGAAATTTCTAAATACCATTTTTTATCTCATCCCAAGAAGTTCTACACCACCCCACTCCCGTGAGGGTCTCCCCAGCTGTGGGGGTTAGAAGCTCACCCTCAATGCCAGACCTAAGTTGCCTTTGTGAACATCCCTCCTGTGGGACAAGTGGGTAACATGATCTCGTGTTGCCCCTGTGCTGTACCCTGTACCCACTGGCCCATGTGCTGGTGAGAAAGCCCCCTGCCCTGGTGAGATGGCTGACCTTACTTCTCTAGCAAGGTAACTGCTACTCTGTCAGAAATATCTCTGTAATTCCCTTCTCACTGTTTAATTTTGCTGATGTTTGTCTTCCACTTTAGTTTTGATCACTATGGGGCAAAGCCCTTTTCGGACAGTTTTGGCTGCCCCCCCCACCTCTGCCAGAAACACACAGGGCTCAATTCCACTTTCCCATTGGATCAGCTATGGTTATAGAGGCCTCTTTTTCAAAGACCAGAATTGTAACCAACCTCAGGCTGTTTCAGTCAAAGTCTTAAAGGTAGATTGAACAGAGGTAGATTGAATACAAAAGTTCCAACACACATTCAGTGAAAATATTAGTGGTTTAAGTACATGTTATTTGTGCCCTTATACTGAGACCTCCCAAGGCATCTAAAATCAGGTTTTGTGAGAAGAGAAGGCTGCTTGTAAGGATCTTAACACAAAAGCATGCAACTTATTTGCAAGTCCCTAATATGCTACAAGTTAAAATTTAGAGGACATAAAGGAAAGAAATGGTAGAATACCACCTAAAGTGGTTGTAGAGGTGCCTGGAGAGGTGCCTGGGAGCTCTCTCCAAAAGCCCAAGGAGAGAATCATCCTACTCCAACATAAGGCTGTTAATAATGCAGACCACAACAGCTCTGTTATTACCACATTTCAGGATAGCAGCTGAAATAATGTCTGAACTGAACCAGAGGATCCAGTGACCAGTAAAACACTTGGCTTAAAGGTGAATGGGAAGGCAACAGAAGGAATAATTATGGCCAACATGCAGTAAATCTCTACAAGGGTTTGAATTACTGAAGGTAATAACTGAGGAGATTATTCTGGGTTGAAGGGTGTGACTTGACCAAGAGTAGGTCAAGATGAAGATAGAGGAGCTATTGCATAATACTTATGCACTGGCTAAGTAATGCTTTCCAAGATAAGTGTACAATGAATTAGATCCTTCAAGGCCTCCCTTCCTCCATTTCTCATTCCCTGCCTCTCTCTCTTCCTTCCTTCTTACCTTTTCAACAGTGTACTTACCACACTGCCTTAAAATCGAAAGAATTTTAGCTTTGGACAATTAGGCAATTGTCCATCTCTCATTGGACAATTAGAGTATCATAATGCACAAGGAGTCTACCTCAAAGCAAAAATAGGCTAAAACAACCTATAATTTAAAAATGAGGCCAAAACAAATAAGTTAAATATATTTTTTTCATTCCTTGCATGTGAACGAAAGGTGCCGGTTGGCTGGCTAAGCAAGAAACAGATAAAAGCATGAACAATTTCTTCAAAATATATGGTGTGATTGATGTGAACTGCACTCACCTACATCTTGGCACTAACTTATGCAGTACCTACAAGTTCATTTAAATTGAATTAAAGGACATAATTGCTTTGTAGCTGTTAATAATTTTAGCAAATTACCTGAGAAAATCTGGTTCTCAGATATGATACCAATCTTGCTATATAAGTCTTCACTAGAACTTTAGTTTTCCAGTTTTTAGATTTTATTCAGTTTTACAGGCTTCAGAAAATGCTTCTTAAGGAATTACTTCTAATAGGTACATAGAACAGCTTAGTAAATAATTGTTTCCTGGATGAAATGGGAACAAGTATTGCCTAACCTACTTTAAGACCTGATCCCAAATTTTAGTTCCTGAGAGACTGACAGAAACCCTGGAATAGGACAGAAACTTGCCTGTTTTTTCTCTAAAACTCTTCTGTTAATTCACATTACTTAGAAACTTTAACTTTTAGTAATAATAACAATATAAACATTATCAACATTAAGAACATCCCTATATCCCTATATATATGATTATACGGACATATTTTACAAATTGTTTCACTTCTGTAGAGTCTAGTACGGTAAGAAAAAAAAAATCAGTTATGAAGTTTATAACTGAAGCTTATTTCTGGTCTTCTAAATGACCATTTCAGAGTTTTATTGCTACATCTACATGTGAGCAGGGGAGAGAGAGGAAGAGCTGAGGTAAGTTGAGAAAGACTGCTTTGGAAACATTCCCATTGGACTACACTGTAAACCAAAAAGTAAATGGATTAAGCACTTTCAGTCTTAATTGAGATAAATAATCTTTTCCTATGTGGGCAGTCTATTGAACTTTCATGGAGCATTATTCATTAATTGGGAGTAGTCCTGAAGTAAAATACTAAATTAGGGGGAGCTGGACAAAATGTTAGGAATAAAATTTTATAATGCTGATATGGAGAGTTATTTACATGGGTGGCTTTTCCACAGAATAGAAACATAGAATCCTTTAGGTAGGAAAGACCTTTAAAAATCATCAAGTCTAACCAGAAACCTAACATTGCCAAGTCCACCACTAAACCATGCCCCTAAGGGTCATATTTACACGTCTTTTAAATACCTCCAGGGATAATGACTCAACCACTTCCCTGGATAGCCAATTCCAATGCCTCACAACTGTTTCAGTGAATTATTTTTTTTCCTAATACCCAATCTACACCTCTCCTGGAGCAACTTGAGGCCATTTCAAGCTATTTTCCACAGCTAGAAATGAAAGAAACACTTTTGTCTAGTATCAAAACACCTGGACTACAGGGTTCCTCAGATATATGAGTTGAGATTCTTCAAATATTCTTAGGAGAAAGTATTATATGTGAATTTGTATATGTATGGGAGACACTTGTGTGAACCGGAAAAAATATACAGGAAGGCATGGTATTTTGATATGGGGATATAGTAAAGAATAGACTGGAAAATCTGTCCCTGTAATTCTATGCAAATAAATGCACAAATATGTACAAAAAATAGGAACATTCAAGACAGTTTAATATTAAGTTGGAAAAGAATAATAAATGTATATGTTCTGACAGTTCAGAAAAAAAAAAAATCACTAAACAAAATTCTGGAAATGTGTCAGTCATCCATACGTATTGATGTCAGTAGTTAGTTGGAACACTTCTGTAGCTGGATCCACTTTTTGACCATTTTGAATGAAAGCTGAAATCCCAGCTTCAGACAGATAAGTGTAGCCATTTTGCCTTTTACACTGCAGGTGCTGAGGAAGCTAGACAAAACTTTTTTTTCTCAACATCATGAAAAAACACAAAGTAGAAACAGAAAATTCAATAATGAAAAAAAACTAACAATCACAATGAAAAATCACTAGATAACAGTCTCTGCAGAAGAAAACTAATAAAACCAACATAAGAGATGCCAAAGAAATAGCAAGATATGCATTGTGGGGTTTTTTTTAGTTTTTCTGGAGCAGAGGGCTATACTGGAAGTCTTAAATCCTAGTTAATCTTGTGTTATCACAGGAGGTAAGTACAGTCATGTGCCCTCAAGTTTCAGACAATCATGAACTGAAATACTAGAATATTATATCAGTACTTTTAGTATTGTTTCTTAACATCTCACACCATTAAAAAAGAGAAAAAGAAGAAAACCAAAACACATTTTGAGGAGAGAAGTGGTCATTAGAGTTTTCATGTTGTCATGTACATAAAGTCTTTAAAATCATGCTTGAATAAAATTGGCCTAATCCATTTCAGATTATATAAATAGGAAGAAAATATACTTCTACTAAAAAAACAGGTTGTGACCTATTTTTGGATACTCAAAATTGGTTCATCCTATAAACTTGGTATAAACACAGCTTTCCATGAAAAAAGCACATATTTTCTTGCTTCATGTATGAAATAATATGTGATTATGTATGGGCACAAAGCATGCAAAAAACTCCAATAAAAACTGTCCACTGTGCAGAACTGCAGTATATAATGTAGTTTTAGTGAGAAATGTAGAAAGAATTGATTCCATAGGGATGTGTGAGCAAAAATCCTGTTGCTCCTCTCATCCCTTTCTTTCAACTCCCAAATAGAGGGGGAGAAATTAATCTTATTCTTTTCTGAACCATGTTAGAATTACTGTCTCTCATAACTGGTGGGAAAAAAAAAAGTGATGTAAAGCCTACTCCATTTACTCAGAGTCAAAGGTATGACCACCTTGCAAAAGAAAGAGGATGTCTCTAGTGAAGGAGTGACAGGAAGTGCAGCCTTGATATTAAGACAGATTTTTGCACCCCCACAGTGCAAAATGCCTCGCTGGGCCTCTGCCAGGATGGTGTTCATGCCACGGTCCTTACGCCAGATTTAGATAACAAACCACCATCTGTCCATGTGAAATACCAGTTATCCAGGCTATTAGATTACCATGCAGTTATTTTTTTCCAACTATAGGTTTAGGCATCCCATCTAAATATGTTTATTTTTATGGTTTTCAGTAAAGGATAAAGGAACTCAAACATCAAGCTTGTAATGCTAATTGTGCATGCACTTAAAACACAGCCTTTATCCCCATGTGCTATAATAGCTGATTCTTTAATACTTGTTTTATTTCAGAATTATCACTCTGAATTTCTGGTTGTTCCAAGAAGTTTTTGGGAAACACCTAATACGAGTTCTCTGTTTTCAGAACTGTTATCCTGATTGAATAAATGGAGGATCTTGTGATGCTCTAAAAGTTGTTATCGCAAACCATTTTCTTGCTTTTAGTGATGATAAGAAGATTAACAAAATGTATGACTTTCCAGATTTAGCAGAATATAGATCAGCCAAGAAATTTGTACTTGAGACATAAAATTACTGTGAAAACATTAACTATTTTATACAGTGGAAACGTCTGATAAGAAGGCCCATAAAAGCCTGTAGAATTCATTTTTACAAATCAGTTCCAAGTTTTACCCAGTTAAATTAGAATTATAGGCTTCTAAAGGATTTCTTAATTGGATGTTGTTATTAACAAGAAAATTAAGTACAGACTGATTGTCTTTTAATAAACAAATTGAAAAGTAGGATTTATGCCCCCTAGCTCAAAAGCTTTCTCAAATGCACTGCAATTAATAATTCACCTGTGTAGGGAAAGAACCGCATGCCCATGTAGTGACTTCAAAGGGAAAATTCTGTCTTCTTGTGTTGCTTCTATTATTCTCTGTTCTGCAGAGGCTACTGCAGTTCTGATGCTGCATAATCATATTTCTCTCCTCTTAACAGTGCTCTTTCACTTCTTCTCAGCATCCTAGCAAGACTGGCATCTCCTCACTCTTCCCTCCCTTGCCGTGCTGTCTCTTTTCTTGAGGAGTTCCTTCATAACTCCCAAAATATCCTTTTCATTAAGGATACTTTCAGGGGGGAAAGGCACATCTCTGATCAAATCAAAGGCTCTGGAACAATCAGGCAGCCTGTGAATCCCTGGTGATCGTAGAAATGAAGTAAAGCACTTCCCCTGAGCTTGCAGAAGTAAAGCCACAAAATCCATGCTATAAACTATATGGACATGGTATTAGCAACCGTTCTTAAGGTATATGATCCTTAGCTTCTTTTAAAAAAATAACTTTATATATGCGAGAGTAGCACATTATGCAGTAGAATATGTCCACAACCACACACACATGACAGCCTCTGGCTAGCAAGGCAGTGCTTGACATGTCAAAACCACTGCAGATATTCCTGAAGTGGCCAGGCACCAGCAGAGGGCTCTAGACACCTCGAGAAAATGGACAAATACATGGAAATGAAGAAAAAAAAAAAAAAAGGAAGTACATAGAACAAATATATTCAGACAAATATTTTGCTGTACATGTAAGAAAAATAGGAGGAAAAAGATACTGCTCCACAGAAGTGACAATCTAGAACCTTGACCATGAAAATAAAGGGCTGAACTTGATTGTGACAAGGTAACTTTGAGATTACTCCTATGCAAGTCTTTACTCAGACACACAGAACCTCAGAAGAACAGTCAGAAATATTTCCACCATTCTTAAAATATTCCTCTTCAAATTGCCTATGATTATGGTAGTGTGAACACCTTCCTGGACTCTGGCAGGGTTTTGCTGCCATTTCAGGAGACATGCAGTGTTAAGCTCCCACTTCTTGTCTTATCCCCACTGTTCCCTCCATCTGAAAATAATCTTTTAACTTGACATACGTATTTTGAAGTATGTAGGATAGATAGATTAAAGCAGCATATCTAACAGGAGAGGAGGAAGGGCTATAATTGTATCATTTCCATATGTCAGCTATGCTAAAGAAAGGCTTTTGCACATTATAGATCATAAAGTCAATGTACACACAAAACCAATCAGCATTTCTCTGTATCTCTCCTAGTCATCGCTGTCCTTTACTGTAGTAAAGGGGGGTGTCCCTGCTGACTGTGGGGAGGTTGGACTAGATAACCCTAGAGGACCCTTCCAGCCTGGAGCATTCTATGATTCTATGATTTCAGTTGCTGCCGAGGGAAATTGCTATATATTCTAACAGTGACTACTGTTGTTCCACTAATTCTTTGTAAACAGGTAGTCATGATTTTTATGACACCAAGAATTATAGTAGACAACGTGTTTTGAAAAATGATACATAATCAGAAAAGAGGCCATCCAACTAATTCTAGAGCATTATGGAATACATAATTAAGGAGCTTTTCAATATGATAAAAGCTCATCATTCTGGCATTCAGCGGTTGGAATCATTGCTAGAATGTTACTTAAACAGTATTTTAGAACAGAATTTCACAGTAACAAGTACTTCCTTCTTCCTGAGTCCTCTTTTTGATTTGAAAGAGGAATATACAAAGCATGAATAATAGGATATAATAAAAAGTGGTTCCTTATTTTTTAGAGGTCAATTTGCTTTGCTATCTATTGGAAATTATTAATAGAAAGAATAATACAATAACAATGTGGCAATAAACTAGGCCATTTGTCCAAAAAAGGCTATTTCGCTGATTATTAGATGCTTAACTACTTTGTACAAGTTTTCCTACCAGATTTTAAAAGCCAATATTAAAAAATGGAAGAGAAAAAATGAAATGGAAACAACACTAGAAAATTTCTTCTGGCTTTAGGTTCTGTCACTACCTGTGTTTTTATGCAACAAAAGGAAGATACTTTCAACCACTATTTGGTTAATGATATTTTGGTCACTCAGTACCTAACATTTTCAGGCTTTTACAGGAATGCTCATATGCTCTCCTCTGCATCTGTGGTCCTGCTCTGCACAAAATTACATTTTGTGAAGACACTAGCTTTGCAGCCTGGTCCTGTACAACATTTGGACACTTAGAGCTAATCCCCAAGACGTGTTTTTGATTAATGCTTATTCTAGATCAGGAAATCTTGAAGACAGGCTCTGGGATCTTCAAGAATTATTATAGGTTGTTCATAACAACTATTCCCAGGGCAGCACACAAAGTTTACTTCTTGGTGAACAAGATGCACACCCACAGGGAAAAAAGTTCAGTAGGACATCAGTGTATACTTACTGCTTGGACCAGTCATGGTGTTTAACCTGGTCTTAGGTGGTA
>VZTM01021191.1:0-13403 GCA_013400555.1 Jacana jacana
CCCCTGGGATCATCAAGTCCAAATGATTCTTCTCTCTTCCATTTTCACTGTCTGGAGAGACAACATTGTTCATTTTCTTAGTGTCTGAACATTCCTACATAGTCCTTAAAACTGGATGCATTTAAAAAAACCTGCTACACAGCTCAGGATATGCCTGTGCTGTAGAGGGTAATGGGATAACAGCTTCCTAACGACATACCAGCCCACAAAGATTACTCATAAAGAGGATGTGACACTTGTGTATCTGTGTGGGTCAATAAAAGTCTTTGCTACGTTCATTGCACGCTATGTCCAACAAATGTGATTCTTTCAGGCTTGTGGTGGCTCATGCAGTGCCACACTGGGTACCCATTGTACCAATCAAGTCTTTTGCTATTTTAAATTCTGTTCTTACGGTATGTTGGTGCGAAGGGAGGAGTTTACATGCAGGTAATTTGGAAAAAAAGAGAACCTGAGACTGCACTAGTTGGCAATTCTGTGTTTCTAAAGGTATCCTGAGACACTTATGTGTTCAGGTATTCAAGAAGTGCTCCTCAGTCATCAATAATCTTTAGCTGGTGTATTGTTAATAGAATTTTCAGATTAAATATTTACTGTATTGATTTCTTCAGACTGCCATAGACACCCCTTAAATACACAACTATAAAATGTCTTCACACTCTTCCAGTCATCCATCTGCTTAGTCACATCCATCAGTATTAACCCAGAAGCATAAAGCAGACAAATTGTTCCCACTTGAGTCTTCCAGCTCCAGTAAGTGCTCTGCAGTGCTCCCAGCCATCAGTGGGTGAGGGATGACCTCCAAAACAGAAAAGCTGTTACAAAATATAAGGTGTTCATCTCATGGGTTGGAAACACATGTCCAGTTTATGGGACTTTTGAACAGCAATTGAGATGTACAGAGAGGAGGTGGTTTTCTCGGTGAGGAGTAGGTGATTCAGAGCACTTCAGGTTAGAAGTGATGTCAACAAACTTGAGAGCAATAGTTTTTCTTTTACAAAAGTATCTTGTGATGTTTTAATAGCAAGAGATAGCTTAGGAACAGGAGAAAATGGTAATAAAACCTTTGTTTGACTATCGCTTCCCGGTAGCCTGCTACAAAGATGAATCCTGTTACTAATATAGAGGCCAGTTTGATGCAATGTGACTCAAAGGTGACACCCCAGGGCACTTTTTTAGCTTCTTTTTGGTTATGGTTGTTTTGCAGCTAGTTTTGTGTTCATCACAGCAGTTCTCTTTCCTCACTTATTTTTAGGTTATATTTCTTCTTAAAATTCCCTTCTCTTACTCACTCTTCTTATTTGATTCCTCATTTCCTCTCTCCATAACCACAAGATGAAAATAAAGTGTCTTTTCTTTCAGCATCTGCGTAGCTGTTTGTGTCAATAGCATTCATGGGCAGCTAGATTTCCTTTTGAAGTCGAACACTAAGTTTCAAAGTCAGATTGAGAACCAATTTTAATGTTCTTTTACTGACCTTCTTAAATCAAAGCTAAAATTTAAACAGGCCAATTCTCTTAGAAGCCAATGCCACAGACAGAAGGAAGGGCAAATGTGATCTAATTTGCTTTCCAAGAGATTGAACATCAAAGAACCATCGCTGCCCATTGCCCAAGCTATGCAGAAGGCTGGATTTCTTGTGCAGATTTATTCTTTTTGGAAAATACTGCTCTTAGGACACAAGTTTTCAAGGGAGATTAAAATTTTCAGTATCCCAAGTAGCAATGCACTGTGGTGACCAGTCAAAAGGCAGTCAATGGGAGTAATGTTTCTGTTATATTTTTTCAGATTTTTGTTTCTGTAGTTAAGGTAGAAGTTTTCAAACCAAAGGGGGGTTCCCTTCACCTCAATTATTTCTTCTTGCTCCTCTTCTCCAGCCTGGGGCTCAGAAACATTTCCAACAGTTTGTCTTAAAGCCTAGTTTCTAATAAAACTAAGCTGGTGGTGCTTGACCTGTTCCAAATTTCACTTTTATCTGGCATTCATTTATTTATTTTCAATATTCAGTGTTAGAAAGACACCTTCTGAGCAAAGCAGAGGAGATGGGACAAAAAAAAAAAGAGGAGAGAAAGATTTGAAGAACCGGACTCTTCTCCTTTCTCTCCTTGCTCTCCTTGCTCTTCTCTCTTTCCTTCCTTTTCTTTCTTCCCTCATTCTCTTCATGCAGCCCTCACTCTGCTGGCTCTGGGCGCCTTGTCAGAGCTAACCTCTGCACCCTTGAGTTTGTCTGTAGCTGCAGAGCTTACTCTTTGTCTTGTTGGAGACCCTGATGCATCCAGGAACTGAGATTCAAAAGTGTGTGTGTCATCTTGCCCCTCTGTGACTTAACACGAGCTGCAGCTCAGTGCACCTTTGAAAACCAGTGACAGTGAAGGAGAAAAATCTAAGAAAAAATAGCCTTTTATATAAAAGCTACCATCTTAACTAGATGGAAATTACAGGGAGTTCTGAGATTAGATAGTGGTGGTATGTGATTGGGGATATAGTAATGTACTGGTAAATGTTAAAATTAGCCTCTTCCAGTGTTCAGCTCTGATGGCCAGAGCAGAGGCCAGTGCTCCATCAAGGCTTGTCAGGGGCACCACATGCAGTCCTGTCCAAGGGTTGCTCTGCAATGAAACCAGGGGATTTTGCAATTGTGTTATGTCCTATTCCATCTAAGTTTCTCACCTGCAAAATGGAAATAGCACCTAGCAATGTAGAAACTATGCTTTTTATCACAATGTTTCTTTTTTTCTGTTTTGTTTTGTTCTGTTCTGTGTCTGAAACTATTGTCTTTTATTTCTTTACTTATTTCTAAGCACATTTGATCTCAACAATATTTATAATGAATAAACCTGGGGAAAAAATATCAACCAATTTTATTCATAAATCTACATTTTTTAAATTACTTCAGATTGTGTTTTTGATAAGTGTTGTACAACAGCACTTGTATATTGCCTAAGTATAGATCTGACATGTTCAAATGATGGCTTGGAGTAATCCAGACCAAGTTCAGATGCTGGCATGGTTGTGTGTGGTAACAGAGCTTTGATATCTAATGGAAGACTAAACTGAGCCCTAGGTTTAAAAATGCATTTGAATGATCTTTTCTGACATTCACCTACTGCTAGTCTGAACCTAATCCTATTCTAATGGCAGACCAATTTTTTTTAGAAAAGATAGTTAGATTTTTTTTTTTGTTTCTGGTGACTTTACATGATTTAACTTATGCATGTCACTAGCTATAACTAATTCAGTGAGTCACTTACACACTCACTTAGCTTATATTGGATGATGTTGAGGTTAGAGTAACAAAACCCAAGTAGTAATTGCGGTTACACACTTAGGACCCATCAGCTTTTGTAGTCAACCGCACACAGGACACTCCTAGTGGGGTTAGGATGGTATCTGTTTTTTTTCCCCTCACACAAATGATGAACACGTTTAGTTAAGCTGGATGCAGCTGTCAGTGCAAACATTGCTGGCTCAGGCCTCTTCATACGTAGTGAAGATATACTACTTCTAACACTCCAGTTATTCATATAATTCTCTTGTAATATATGGAATCATTCACTTTTACATTCTATGTTAGAACTAATCCTTTCTCCAATAGTACTTAATTTCTATTGGGCACTTCAGTTTAGTGATAATGTTATTTTGGTTGGGGGTGTAATTTATTTACTGAAATAAAATTTAAGCATAAAAATACCAAAAAATAGGAACAAGCTAGAGTAGGATAATCACTTTATTTCATGCTGTGGAGTTGGTGCCACTTTAAAAAAAATTGGCCTTGCAGACACAACAATAAAACTCTTCACTTCAAACAAATCCTAGGTAAATGATAATATGTTGTTCCTGAAAGCTTTCCATGTAAGTAATATTGTGATTAGCAAAGCTGATGTAGCAAAGCTTTATTTACAGTGATCTCTTCTTATTCAGGTAGGAGTCATGTTTCTCTCTCAGTAACAAGCAGAAGCTTAGATTTTTTGAATCTCTGCTGACAGTTTGCAGTACCTGTTCAGGAAACTTCTTACTTTACTTTTTTCTTCTTTAAATTATTTTGCTGATAAATCATAAACCTTATACATCCCCAATAAACTCATGTCAGGAAAAATGAGAAAAGAGATGCTCCTAGACTAGAATGGAGTGTGCAAGAGATAAATTTTAGATGCTAATATTTCTTTTGATAGTCAGATTATATGGATAATCTGTTTTCACAGAAAAATGTCCTTGTAATTTGGTCCATAAATAAAAGACAAACACTTTTATCCAGCATCTGCAATCTTAGAGATCAATAATCATCAAAGACAAAGACATCAAGGATAATCACTCTTTATAATGGCACTCCAATTAAAGTGGATTTTTATATTTTTCTTTTCTACAGAAAAGACATGACAATTTCCAGTTATTATCTATATGAGGAAAAGGCATTCTTTTTCTCCTGATTTAAAAATTTCCCACTGTTTGGCTTCCTGCAAAGTAGTCTTATTGAAGTGATAAATTAAATTTTAGTGCTTACTGAGCAGTGATTGGACTTTTGCTAATCATTTGTAATGAAGCAAATCTTGTTAACAGTGGGTCTATAAGCAAATCAATGCAAGTAATTTTATTTTAAGGAAGCCTGTTTATAAATTACACAGAGGAAACTGAAAAATGTTGTAATTTGATAAAATATAAAGGATTGGAAAGGGTGTACTATTTTTGAAGGATGGGGCATGAAAGTAGCACTTTTTGCTAGCACCAAGTTCCCAGTGGTTTTTTGAGTCAAAAAATACAAACCAGTATTTGCCTGTATAAGAACAGAGGATAATTTTTTCCCTTTGTTAAAGGAACCTGTGTGGAGACAGGAAACTTCCCTGTATATTGTTATTAGATGATGAGATCCCATTTCACCATCTCAATTAACACCTCAGCCTCAAGCATTCTCAGGATCACTTGCTAGTTATTAAGATTTTAGATAAGGTGAACAAAATCCCAGCACAAATAATGCTAGTGATGCAATACTGTCCTTGGAGACATTTCAGACCATAGAAAGAAGAAATTAAAATCCACAAAGTGGTTGCAGTTTTCAAGTTTCACTGCCCATGTGGTCTTGGATTTTCACCATCTTTTTTGAACGCAGGCCATCAGGCAGCAATGCTCAAATAATATCATGGTTGTGTTCTGTAAGTCCCAGTCCTCTTGCACCACAAATGCCTGGCAATCAGCACTTTTTTCCTTACTTCCCTCATCTTCCAGACCTGAAAAATTCATTAGTCCATTTTTGGACATTATGGACATGGTTGTCCATAATGTCCAAAATTTCCATAATGTGTTTAATACTGCCCGCTTTAGGAGAAGACCAGGTTCTAGATCATTTAAGGAACCTGAAGGTGCACAAGTGGGGACCTGATGAGATGCATTTGCAGGTCCTGAGGGAACTGGCAGATGAAGTTATTCAGAACTATCCATCATATATGAGAAACAGTGGCTGTGCAGTTCAGTTCCCCCTGACTGGAAGAAGGGAAACATAACGCCCATTTTTAAAAAGAGGAAAAAGGAAAACCCAGGGCACTACAGGCCAGTCTCACCTCTGTCCCCATCACGTTCGTGGAGCAGATCCTCCTGGAAGCTATACTAGGTCACATAGGAAATAAGGAGGTGATTGGTGACAGTCAACATGGCTTCACTAAAGGCAAATCATGTTTCACAAATTTGGTGGCCATCTACGACAGAGTTACAGCATTGGTGGATAATGGAAGAACAACTAACTTCATGTACTTGGTCTTGTGCAAAGCATTTGACGTTGTCACACATGACATCCTTGCCTCTAAATTGGAGAAAAGGGGAATTTGACAGACGGACCACTCAGTGGATAAAGAATTAGCTGGATGACCACACTGAAAGAATTGCAGTCAATGGCTCAATGTCTATGAAGTGACCACTCATGAATTGTGTTCCTCAAGGGTTGGTACTGGGACTCTTTAAGATCTTTGTTGGTAATGTGGAATCTGGAACTGAGTACACCCTCAACAAATTTGCCAATGACACTAAGCTGTGTGGAGCAGTCGATGTGATGGAGGTAAGGAATTCCATCCAGAGGTACCTGGACAGACTTGAGAGATGGGCCCATGAAAACCCCATGAAGTTCAACCAAGCCAAGTGCAAGGTCCTGCACATGGGTAAGGGCAATACCATGCACAAATACAGGCAGGGCAGAGAATGAATTGAGAGCAACCCTGAGGAGAAGGACTTGGGACAAACACTGATGGCTGAGAAGCTCAATATAAGCTTATAACGTACACTGGCAGCCCAGAAAGCCAACCACATCCTGGGCTTCATCTAAAGTGGTATGGCCAGCAGGTTGAGGGAGGTGATTCTTCTCCTTTGCTCTGCTCTGGTGAGACCTCACCTGGAGTACTGCATCCAGCTCTCCAACATCAGAAGAGCATGGACCTATTGCAGAGGGTCCAGAGGGGGCCACAAAGATGATCAGAGGGCTGGAGCACATCTCCACATGAAGACAGGCAGAGAGACTTGGGGTTGATCAGCCTGCAGAAGAGAAGATTCCAGAGAGACCTTATAGCAGCCTTCCAGTGCCTAAAGGAGGCCTACAGGAAATATGAGGAGAGACTCTTTATCAGGGAATATAGAGATAGGATGAAGAGTAACGTTTTTATACCATGGAGGATGGTATATTTACATTAAATATCAGCAAGAAATTCTTTACTCAGTGGGTGGTGAGGCATTGGAACAGGTTCCCCAGAGAAGCTGTGGATGCCCCATCCCTGGAGGTGTGCAAGAGGAGATGGGATGTGTCTTTGAGGATCCTGGTCTAGTGGGAGATGTCCCTGCCCACAGCAGTGGGGTTGGATCTAGATGATCTTTAAGGTCACTTCCAAATCTAACTATTCTATGGTTCTATGATCCTAATCTAGCATCTTGTATGCAGCTGCACATCATCTGTTCATCAGATAGAAAGCTCCAGGAGTTGATGGAATTATTGTTAATGTTTACCTTGTCGAATTAGACATCTTGGTAGTAGCTGTGTGCCTGACAAAACACTTGTATGGATTTAATGACATACTACGTTAATTGTGTTTATCAAAGAGAGCATAAAAAGGCATCATCAGGAAAAGGAAGTAGTAACAGGAAGCAGTGGTGTGAAAGAACCCAAGCAGCTTGTCTTTTTAGGCTTGAATTTATTTGGTGTGTTTTGTTTGACTCTTCTTTTTTTTGGTCACCTCTACAGTGAAAAATTTTGCCGAAAATATCTATCTCCCCAGACAGGGAATGGAACTGAGAGCTTTTATGAAGCTCTTCCTCATGACTGTCTTTTAGTTATTTATTCGTGCAGTTATCTGATTTGTTATATGCCAGGAGGGTTTTGGCTCTTTACTTGCCAAAGCCAAAAAAGGCTGTGCTGTTCAAAAAGCCACTGTTGATGTTGTATGCTAGCATGTATGGTGGTTAGGGCCAGATATTAGCTAAAACGTTTTGTCATATGACTCTTTGAAGACTTCACAGAAGGATCTCATGGTGGTTGATTTTTCTCCCTGAAAAACAAAACTCAGTTGCCACTTCAAAATTAACATGAAGGAAAAAACTGATGATGATGATGATGAGGAGGAGTATGTAGGGGTTGAAACTAAGGAGAATGCTTATTTTTATTTTACTAAAATTTTTATTGACCTGCTTTGTAACCTGAGATATCTGGGGTCTAACATATTTTGAAAGTTAATTTGTTAGAACTTTGGAAGTATTTTGGGAAATCTTGGAAAGTTCATTGAGGAACTTCTTCCTATTGTTTTGCACCGAGGGTCACATGAGAGGCTGGACAGTGTTGTAATTTAATAAGCTCTGCTGATTGTCCCATTCACAGGGAATGAATAGAGTTCAGTCCTCCTGTCTGAGGCTGAACTTTCCCAGATGCTCCTTTTGAGGTTTTGTGGATAAAAGATGCCTCTGAGGACACACAGTTCTGAGTTTTCATCAGTGAGAAAAACAGGACTCACCTATTCCCTCTGCACTTATTCCCTTCACCTACACTCAAACCCCCATGAACTTCATGATGTGTTAATTTCTTCTTACCTCAGTTTTACACATCTTATTTAGAAATCAGTAGAAGACACCGATACTTTGGCATCGAGCTGAGAGGGAGCATCCAGCCCAGGATGCTTGGGTCCTTGTTTTATGTTAGTGGTTGGTATCTGTAGCTCTGTAGGAGAGTATTGGAGCCTTCCTTTCACTGCTGCATCAAGCTACCCAGCCTGAACTAAAACAACTGCTTTTATAGGTCTACTTTGCTTTTTCCTTAAATTGCTTTGAAGTTAATCTAATTTCATGGGCTTTCGCATTTGCTTGGTAATATTGGGAAAAAAAAAAAATCCTACCTATAAAAATAGAAGGTTTTCTGAAAAAAACATCTTTGTGAAACAAAAATTTGAGATGATGACACAGCCCAGGTAGTGTTACGGGAAGTGGAATAGGACACGTCAAAGGCTGGTTACATCTGTGTTATAATTGCTTAATTATGTCAGGCTGCTATAAACAACTCCTAGCAGCAGTAATAACAGTCATGTTGGTACAGCAATAAAATATGCTCTGTTCACTGCATCTACGCGTTTGTTCAGTGGGATGACAAAATTTACAAGCAATTATAATACAGAGAGAATTTGACCAAATATGTAGTATATATTTCTGTGTTGTTTCTGGTGTCACAAACCAAAAAAGTCCAACCTTCTTTCCTCAGTTTTTCCTTCTACCCTTCTGAGTGCTGGTTGGCTGTACAGTAGGCATGTAGAAGCAGTCAAGGGAAATAATGGTCACTCTGGCATATGCTGGGATGTAAATCGCTCTGCAGGATCAAATTATCACCATGGGCTCATTCAGCTTAATGTCCTGCTTGTTCTTGGTGTGGCAGCAGAATTTGCTGGAGACTGGTCCGCCACAGGGAATGGCTCTCCCTGGGGCCCTCTGCTTCAGGTCTCATCCCCTCAGGGTGCCAAAGCTGACTGAACTTTTCAGTGTCACTGAAAAATACAGGTCTAAACTATTCACCTGGTGTCATTTGACAGCCAGCTGGAGATCCTTCCAGAAGGTGATTCATCTCATTTTCACTGAGAGCTGTCTCTGAAAGTGCCTATCCCTTCCCATTCACTACAGGGCAATCTTTAATAATTAGCTGTAACTACTCCCATTCATTTTAGATACTCAAGTTTTGGCAAGCTAATGGTGAAAGTTCCTGCTTAGGAAGGAACACGTTGGCCACATAGAAAGTATTATCATCATCATCTCCATTTTATAGATGAAAGGTAAGGTAGAGAGACTGCTACTTGCTTACTCAGTGTCCTGTAGTCGATTTATGGCAGTAATAGCTACCCCATGCACTTCAGTACATTAACCATTAAATAAGCTATTAAATTCCCAAGCATTTAAGTTTATATAGTCATCAACATGACAGGGTTGATTGTGGGTTGTTTTTAACACGTTTATAACTTCAGTGGTTGAATTCATAGCTCAGATTTCAGTCCCTAATAAAACCAGCATCTAATATTTGGCAAATGATCTCCAGATTGCTGTTATTTTTCCTACTGATGGTTAAATATTTTTGAAAGATTGATAAGTAATTTTGAAAATGGTCAAACTGCCTCTGACTTCAGCATTTGGACATAATGATTTGACTGCAACGGATGTCATGTTTATGTCAGAATGATGCATGAGTCACACTATTCTGCCATGTTAAAGCAACACTTGTTATTTTTAGAATTTGGCTTATAAACCAGCCACATTTCCATTTG
This sequence comes from Jacana jacana, assembly GCA_013400555.1. Lineage (NCBI taxonomy): Eukaryota > Metazoa > Chordata > Aves > Charadriiformes > Jacanidae > Jacana > Jacana jacana. The sequence goes on from VZTM01021191.1 coordinate 9,762, forward strand.
CTGCCCAAGGGTGAAAGAGTAGCTGTCATTTTACTGACAGTGCATACTGCACCATATGTCCGTTCCTGAACTCCTGCAAAGTTGGGTGAAAAAGGCAAATGCAAAGTGAAACTTTTCTTCTCTGTCTCCCCCCGGTCTTTTCAAGCATGAGATCTTTTGGGAGTTGTTTTCACGGTCAGTGTGGTAATTTCCTCAAACAAAGCCCCAAAAGTCAGTCTATGAAAGACTTATGTGTTTAAAGAGGGTTTAAGAGCAACCAGGCTTTTTAGGGATTTGTAGTGTTGACGCACAAGAAAACAGCATTATTGAAAACTGAAATTCTAGTTATCTAGCTCTGTATCATCAGTGCTGACAAATTTACAGATTTGTTGGAACTTGTGTCTGCTACATATAGTTTTGTGACCATAATGTCCCTCAGTTTTACCTTCTCTTCTGAAAGGATAAAACATGTTTCTGTATGACAGCTCCCTGAGCTTTTGCTATTGTTGTTGCCTCACTGAGAAAGGTTTTATAAGAAGAAATAAATTTAAATTAGCCAGTCATCTTAAAGAAAAGAGTTTTCATTCTTTAGAAAGGAATTAGGGTGTGAAGAATGTTGTTTTGTGCTTTGAAAAACACAAAATATTTCTTTTGTGTCCTGTTCCTTTACACTGCCTGACTACCTTCAGATACTTTTCCATTTAATATAGCCCCACTAGCCATTGTTTATCTAAGATGGACATTCTGGTCTAAATAAATTCTCAATGCAACTCTGCTGGTTTCCTCCAAATTGAAGCAGGGATAAAACACTAAGAAAATCGCACCTCCCCAGAACATTCTACTTTGAAAATGAGACTTGATGGACAAACTGGAATAATACAAACATCTGCATTAGAGGTCCAATGCTGTCATCAGGAGTAAACAAAAGAGGGATGAGGCATGAAAGAGCCTACACAAATAGCATAATTATGACTAGGGATTTTTGAAAAGAATCAGGTATCAATTTAGAAGAGTAAGAAGAGGACAAATATTGGGAAAAGGGATATAAAAAAGATGTAGCTGCAACAAAGACCTTGTTTCCATTCTTTGCTTGTCCCAGTGCAGAACCAAATCTAGCTCCCTGCTTAAATTTAAAGCTTCTTTTAAAATGCAAGCATTATTTTCACTTACATAGAAGTGTTTGCAGATACTCAGATGACTTAAGAGTTTCTTCTGAAGGAGTTTCTGTCTGGTGTAAGAGAGGCAGAAAAATTAATTTGGGCATGTGCAAGCCTTCTGCTTCTGATGCTCAAATTAATTGTCTCAAGCTGGTTATGGTGTCCAAGCAATATAGAATCATAGAAGAGTTAGAGTTGGAAGGGACCTTAAAGGTCATCGAGTTCCAACCCCCTGCCATGAGGTGTCTCTGAGCCCAGATTCCCCAGATGCGGCACATATCTGCAGGTTAATGACGTCAGACAGATTGCTTTTACCTGCTCATGTTAAGGCTGGGCATTTTATATTGCTTTCAAATAATGACCCAAATTAAGTTAGCCAGATGGCTTCCAATAAAGGTCAGTTTTAATAGTAAGCAAATGGTGTTTCTTGTCAGATATGAAACATTTGAAAAATGTAACTGTCTCTTAATATTAATATTGTTCTCTAAATTGAAGTCTGTTACTTTTTCTTCATTAAGAAGAGATAATTCATAGCCACTGTCTTTGGCCAGCTGTTGCTTTAAATCAGCTTCATGTGACTCAGAAAAATGTGTTCAGTGATTTATCTGTAATATTCTTCTACCTGCCATCATTGGCAGATCTGTCATAGCTTGCTTTTTTTTTTTTTTTTTTCCTACAAAGTCTTCTTTTGGGAAGGANNAAAGTCTTCTTTTGGGAAGGAAAATGAAACACAACAATGACTTTTTTTCAGGTACTGAAAAGTGTTTGATTCTATGTAACTGCAAGCAAGGAGAGTTTGACAGGGTTTGAGTTCTAGTCCTGGCAGAATATAAGTGTGCTGAATGTGTGTTTTTATTCATCATAGATCATGGGACTTACTATGTCAGGAGAGAGGCTCTGGAAGCTTAGAACTGACTCTTCATAATGCTGAGAGCCCATGTTCACATATACATTTCCCACTATACCATGGCACTTGAAATGATTCTTCTTATTGACTAATATGGTTTAGAGATTGCTCACTGGATAAGAGGGAGCAGATAAGAGAGGTGGTAACTCACAGCATGGAATTAGTGGTGAACCAGAGATGCTCCTTGTCCACCTATGGGACCTGAAATAACTTCCCAGGTTCCATCCTTTAATGGCCTGTTTCTAACTCCTGGGACAGCAAAGCCTGAAAATATAAAAATGCACTTCATGCCTTATGAAAGAGAAAGTAAATGATTCTCAAATGTGCTATTTAAAGTAATGTGAATGGAAGTATTTTTTAACATTTGGGATTGACAATATTGCAAGACAATACTGCTGTAGTGATACAACATCCTGGGCTTAAAAATTTTATGAATCACATCAGATATAATTATTTTTGTTTAAGAAATATCTGTTTCTATCACCAAGTAAATAACTCACACTGAAATCTTTATTGGGTTTAATTATGGGAATACTCTAAGAGAACCAAACAGCCTTTTCTTCTGTTAAGATGCCAGAGCAGGCATTGCATCAAGGGCAGTTGTGCATTTAGATGATGAGGAAAAACTGTGAATCTCAGTCTGCTCAGAATCTTCATGGTTTTAATTTTTATACTGCAGATAAACTGAAAACATATACATTTTTTATCTGAATGTCCATCCCATTGGCACAACTGTTATAGCTTGTCCCAGGAAGTGAAATTTCATGAGTACTATCTTATACTTGCATATAAATCAATATAAACTATAAAAAAAAAAGTTGTTTGTTTTTTTTTTAACTGCAATTATTATGTGAAAATAATGAGTTATTATGAACCACTCAATAGAAATTCACAGCATATTAATTCATATTTTTTCCAGATTCCAAATCTGTTTTTTCTCTCATAAACTGGAAGCAGTGGAAGCAGAATTGCACTGTCGTAAAAAGTGGTAGGAAAATTATTTAGAACAAGGGAAAATGAATGTTTGAAAATTGCTCTGTGTTTATGGATAGTTCATAGACTGAAAAGAGACCAAACTGAGCATTGTTGCTGTGAATTGTTGCAAATCCTCAATCTCAGCAAAGTGTACTGGGTGTCTTTTGGAGACCTGAGCAGTGAGCTAGTGCCAGTATGCTTCTTTTATTAGAAAAATCCCACACACAGAGAAAAATAGAAGGTGATAGTTTAGTCATCAGCCAAAAATAATGAAGCAGACAGACTGAGACAATGAAATAAAGGAAAATCAAGAATTCCTTCAGAAGACAGAATAATGTTGTAACAGGGGATCTCTCCCTCCTCCCACCAAGAGCTATGCTGGGCCCAAGCAGTGACTCCTCAATGCTAATGGTCAAATGATCTTCTTTTTTTANTCTTTTTCTTAATTTCAGGAGAAATCTGAAAAGAAGACATGTGCTTCACTACATCCATTGAAAAAAGTTTCATGGAAAATATTAATATCCAATGTTACAAGGGAGAATGGGAAAACTGCAGTGTGAACATCATTAGAAAAAGACCAGTAAGGGAAACTGGCACAGAATATTTTTCTTTTCTTTTTTTTTT
>VZTM01021194.1:0-56857 GCA_013400555.1 Jacana jacana
GGTATGAGTACCAAGAATACCAAGGATCATCTTCTGTTTGAGGGGGTTTCTTGGGTAGTAGAAATGGTGGTTTTATGCGTGAGAGATCACGATTTTAACGGGTGATGTCTGTTCTGTAGTTCTTGCAAGTTGAGGTTGTTGGTTTCTTCACACTAGTGTTCAGTGTTTTGCTTGGTTTTTATTTGTTCTGGGAGAAGGACGACTGCATAGCAGGATCTTTCTGAGATGGACAAAGAGTACAAAGAGTACTGTTAAGGTTATCAAGCTTCTTAGGAGGAGTCATTTAATTTGCTTAATAGATGTAGTGTCTGACATAAAGGTGAGGGAAAACTGTTGTGATTCGGAAGCACTGTTCTTGTCTTACTGTAACCACAGTTGTACTTCAGATATTTGACTTAAATCAGAGACTTTTATTTTAGGTAATTTGCAGTTGCAAATTTGTGCCATTAGTTTTAATATTTGTTTTCTAACTTGAGTATGTGGCTTTTAAAATGAATTTTTTTGCATTTTAGCACTGGCAAATATGGAGCATGTTTTATACCTGGCCTATGTAAACAGAGTGACCTGACACTATTTGCTGCCAGACCTGGGCTTCGTCTCTGGAAGTCTGATGTTCATGGAACTGTTCAGGCCACGTTCATATTGAAAGATGTATTTGCTGGAGGAATAAAAACTTTTGAACTGTATCCTCGTTTGGAACCACCTGACAGAGGAAGTTACAGCTCCCCAGAGAAACACCTGGGGCTTGTGTCCTGCTTTTTCCGAGAAGGATGGGTGCTGACCTGGAATGAGTACAGCATCTACTTACTAGACACTGTGAACCAGGTAGATAAATCTTGTGGGTGCATATTTGATCTCTTACTTGTTCTTGTTCATGTTGTGCCGTGAGACTCTATTTATCCATTATGCTTCTATGATTTAAATCCATATTTAAACCTAACAAACTCTATTCTCTCCCTCTTCCAAGTTGTCATTGCAATGATATACTCACAAATTAGCTCCCTGTATTATATAGAAAAATAAATATATTTAGTCAATCCAGATGTTAACGACATAATCAATTGTGATAGTTGGCAAAGCATGTATAAATCTAAAATCTAGTAATTAATGCCAAGTTTGCATTAATTATACCCCTTTAAAATGTACCTAGAACTATTTATTCTTTCTCTTTTAGTACTGTTTGTATCTGCAAAAAAAACCCAGGTATTGCATTTTATTTGTTATGGGGTGAGCTGTTAGCTATTAGAATCATAGAATCATTCAGGTTGGAAGAGACCCTTGGGATCATCAAGTCCAACCATCAGCCCACTGTACAAAGTTCTCCCCTATTTTGTCATCTTCAAGGCATGTATGAGAGTGAATATAAGCTATAGAATCTTTTTGTCTAAATGATATTTAGCATTTGTACCATGGCTCTTTTCTGCAAACCAAAAGGTATGTCTGTTAAGGTGTTATATTGTTGCTGCTAGCTTGGATAGAGAAAATGAAGAGATCTGTGGAATTAAAATTAGTATAAAGATGATCTACATCACAGTTAAAGGGTCCATTCCTGTTTCTTTTTTTTTCCTATTTCCTTTTTTGATAAGATAAAATCTTTATTCTGTAACTATATATGTTGATTAAATTCCAGTGAACACTTTTCTTAAGAGCACCATCNGATTAAATTCCAGTGAACGCTTTTCTTAAGAGCACCATCTTGTCCAACCAGCATGTTAATCTGATGCCAATTATTTCTTTCTGTGTTGATTCTTTATAGGCTTTGATTGGTGGCTTGGAAGGATACGGCGATATTGTGTCTGTGTCCTGTACCAACAATGAGATTTTTCTCTTAAAGGGAGATAGAGACATCATAAGAATTTCAAGTAGACCTGAAGGACTGTCATCAATAGGTTTGTAGAGATTAGCAAACTTTACTATGGAACACGGTACTTATCATACTTTTTTAATATTAAAAAAAAACAGCCCTAGAACTAAAGAACTCCAACCAAACCCAATGCAAAAACCTTCAGGTTACTGCAAAACCCACCCTGCTCTGTACAATACTTATCTGTTTCTACAGATTATATTTAGACATCTGATCTGTCTCTTCATCTGAGCTTCTGCTCTGCCTGCCATGAGAATGGGGGCATTAAGAAATTAATTGTGGTTCCCTCTTTTTGAGAGAGAGAATCAGCATTTTACTAGCCAGGCATCTCTAATCTGTGAAACTTCATTCAAAACCATGATGCTGAAGCAATCTGGATCCCTGGTCACGGTTCTCTCTTTCTGATCAGTCTCGATTATCCGGGTTGGAGATACCCGGATATGTTGATTCTGCACCACCTGGCACCACCCACGTTCCAGAGGAAATATCAGCCTTCTCAGCAGTGAAAAAATAAACAGCTGTCAAAATGCCTGAAGAATACTCACTAAAATACCAAAAAAAAAAGAAAAAAAATTAAGAGTTTATTTTCGTATTTGTTGCCATCTGAGTTCAGCATCTATGTTACTAGAGCACTCTAAAAGGGATTAATAATATTTCCTGAGTGATGGTGCTGGCTCATTTCTCAATCATAAAGATTGTAAACACATTATCTAGCATGTTAACACTCACAGAAGGACTACTGTGCATTTAAAATACTCCATTTTAGCTTTATTGCTTGCAAAATGCTAGTAAATATACAACCAGGTCTCACTGAATGCTAGAGAACTTTCTTACTGCACATCAGTGGTAGCTTTAGTCATTTAAACAATTCTTTACTCATCAACTTTTAGGGGATGGTTATTATTTTAATCTTAACTTCCAGGTATAGTTTGAAAGGATCCTTCTTGAAGCATATTTTCTTCCAATAAACCTGGTGGCTTACCTGATAATTTTCCTTGTTCTCTTTTTTCAAGTAACTGGATGTCTGAATGACTAAGTTGAAGATGCAGGATGGCACTGCAGTGTGTAATGCAGCTGGGTCTTCCAGGCTGAAGACCTCTACTGTTCTTCATACATAAAGTCACCATTTTGCTAACAGAAGTTTGGGGGTTTGGTTTTACTAAAACGATTTAATACAGATTTACTTACGTGAAGCTAGATTGTTTGTGTGCTTATATATATTTGAAATGTTGCAAAACTAATTGGAATACTTTTCCATTGCATAAAGCTTCTTTTCTTTCAATACTTGAAAAGAACTGTGCCCCTACTCCCTTGGTGCAGTAGTACTTACACTTCTGTTTCTCTTTTCGTTGGTTTCAGATGTGAATTCAAAATTGCTGAATCCTTTAACAGATATGAGTCCTAAAGTGCTGACCCCGTTATCAGTAGTTGCATCTGTATCATCTAACCCTTCAGTGGAAACAGATAAAAAACCACTTATTTCCCCTTCGGTTATTGGTGAGAAAAATGACTCTCATTCTGTCGCGAAAGATGATCTGGAAACTCCAACGCTGTCGGAGAGAAGTTTTGATAGGGTGGGAGACCTGAGCAATGAGACACGGAAAAGGGGCTGCTCTGTAGTAAGTGACTCAAGAAGCAGGAGCAGCTCAGTAAATTCTGTGGACAGTGGCTCTAGCTTTATGGTATGTGCAGACCAGCTTTTGGAAGCTCAGAGAGAAGGTCAGCTTTCTTCACAACGGTTCAGCACAATCAGCTCGGAAGATTTCGATCAAGAGCTCATTGTAAAGCCAATTAAAGTGAAAAAGAAAAAAAAGAAGAAACAAGGTAAGTCTGGCAGAGCTTTCCCTGCCACTGCTCATCACTAGAACGTTTCATTTTGGTGTCTCGCACAGGAGAGCGTGGGTAAACATTCGACATGCTTTGTTTCTGTGGTACTGTTGTGCTCTTGAGACATTTGAGTGGTTGTGATGGGGCTTTGATGTTTAAAAGGAAAGCCTGGTTTGGAAGTGATACATTGATTACATCTTTTTAGATCTGTTTGTTTTATTCTTTTAACTTTGCTTTACTTTAGAACCTTAAGCCTGTTGACATAATGTGTGGGTTCATGGTAATGCCCAGTGGACTCTGCTTCCAGTTTGATGTTGGAGTTGTGTAATACCTGTTCATCCTGCTTAGAATATTTGACAGTGTCTTTCTTAGCCACGCTTTTTAGTTTTTTAAAACAGAGTACTTGATTATTTTAATTGTTTACTACATTGATGTAACAACTTAAAATGTCGTGCTGTTAAGACCTTTTTGGCTTTCTGTGTATAATTTAGTGTTGAAGTTTGAAAAAAAAATCAGTGTGTTGAAAGTTAGATTTAACTCTGTCCTTCTCCCAGTGATAAAAATGTTTTAATTTTACTTTTGCATCAAAATGAAATAGATTTGATTAATATTATTTTCTCCCCCCCCTCCCTTTTATTGTTTTTTTGTTTTTTTTTTTCATTTCTTGATTTTGTTTTGTTTTGTGAGAACAGAAAGTGGGAGCAAGAAAAACCACAGCTCTCTGGAAGGTACACCAGTTTATGAGCGTCAGCTTTCTGGGGATAGTCCACATTCCTTGAATGCAGACTCATTTTCCATGACTTCCAGCCTAATGAGTGGCAGCATTGATCATTTGAGTACTGGTTCTCCGGATCAGGAGAGCATGTTCAGTGTGGAATCCCATACGATCTTGCAAGAAGATAACGGTTCAGAAACCTTCAGTGTCCTACAGTCTCCAGAGTCTGTGACAGTACTCATTAATGAAGAAAATGGAGATATGGTTGATTTACAGAAACTTCCAAACTGTGACAGTGGCATGGGTACTTCAGCTGTTACAGATACTTTGACATCTGTCTCTCCTGTAGTCCTCACGGAAGACTTGACAAGCAGCGTTGATGGTGAACATAATGGTGATGTGGTTTCTGCAAGCACTGAGTGCTGTCTTGGAAAGCTGAGCCAAGAAGAGGAGCAGGATTTTCCTACGTTGTGTAACATAGATGAAGACTTAGACAAAATGAAGATGCAGGATGCTGAAAAATCTTTTGAAGAGCCAGACCTTACAGACCAAATGTTACTGGGATGTGACAGCGTACTCGGTGTTCAGGCATCGCTGTCACCAAAGGAAAGTGATGAAACTGGGAGAGAAGACCAAGAGCAGCTCTCTCTAATACACAGTGCTCTGTCAGATCCTTCTGTGCTCCACTCTGACCTTTCCAACGATGTTTATTCAGATAACACTTCCATTTCTGGCTGGAATTTTGAAAGCGTAATCAAAGCTAAATCTGGTACTAGCACTGCTGAATGGGTAACAGACACTCATGAAAGTAAGACCGAGAAATCTGCCTCAAGTGATGAAGAGGATATTTATGGGCATGGGTTACCGTATTCTTCCTCGGAGACCAGCATGCCTGAAGTTGGTGCTGGGCCTGCTTCCCAGGATGTGCCCAAGATAAGCCTAGATGAAATGGTGATGTTAAAGTCTGATCAGGTATGTGTTTTCAGTTTAGTTCTGGTACTTAATTGCAGCATTTCAAAAGGCACATTCATGTAATTACTATTCATTACTTCTTCAGGAAAACAATTTCTTTTTTCTTACTTGATTCAAGTAAACGAGTAAAGGGTAAAGCCAAACCACAGTATGTGTCACAGCTCTTCTGTGGTGTGATGTATCAGGCTCAGAATGGCTGGAGAAGCTGCACTGGCTGTAGTACTCGCAGCCCAACAGAAGTGCTGTCATGAACTCGTCCATTAAAGAGCGACTGGTAGAACCAAGTCGTGCTCAAAGGCTGCTCCTCGTTTGGAGCTCCAGCAGCCCAAATTCTGCATCGTGCTGTTCCCAGCTTTGGCTGACTCCGTGGGGATTTAATGCAAACTATCTCACAGGGCTGGCCCCTGGTTAAGAATCATTTTACCTGTGAATATTCAGAATAAGGATTAGTCTTTCTTGGTGCCCTAGGCAGCAGTTAGTACTCTTTTTAAAATTTTAACATTTTTCCTTTTTCCGTTATCATACTTTCTTTCCTTGTTACCTTGTGGGTGAACATTTGCAGAAATAGTAGTTCTCATATAGATGATAGAAAAGGAGTACTAAAATTAATTGGAAAATCTGCAAAATAGCTAAAATCACCGGAAGTTTTAGCAGAAGTCTTAAAAAGGAAATGCAGTTCTGCTGGATTGGGGGGTTTGTAACAGCCTTGTCTTGAGATCAGGCAAATATTTGTTGATAAAGGTTGAGTTTTAAGCTGATGGTGTCCTATTTAGTAACAACTGCAGCCCAAAGTGTGGAAGACTTTTGTTTCAGGGTATGATAATCTTACACTCTGGAACGTTTAGAAAAGCTCCACAGATGCTTATGTTATAGGTCATATATGGCGGTGCTTGGGGTCACCTCATGCAAGCTACCAAAATTGAAGACAGCAGTCTGTAAACCACATTTCTGCCATACACAGCTCCTGCACCTCACAGAGTATTGGAGTTGGGTGTTTGGCTGTCTGCATTCCAGCTCTCTTGTTCCCTTTGCTCATCACCTCACAGACAATAAATTATTGCCTGGACTACAGGCAGACCTTACATTTTTGTTTGCCTTTTTTGCTTCTGCCATTACTTTGAGTGTTGAGTAGTAATTAATATGAAGATTTTCTGCTTTTTGGAAGTAGATGATGGTGTGGAAGTTCAGGGTGGGTTTCTTGCTAAGACTTTTGTTCTAAAAGTCTTATTTCACAGAACATCCTATCTTAGAGGGCACTGACAGCTGCATTTTACACAAGGCAAATTTATTCATTGATTAATGCTCTTAACCTTAAACTTAGCTTCTTTTTTTTTTTAATCAAAATATGGAAGCTGCAGTGCTGAGAGAGCCGTCTTCTTGTGCAGTTTGAAGGCACCTGACACCGTTCTGACTCTCCAGTTTTTAGTTTGCAGAGAGCTGGATGGGATACTCGGGCCCTGGTTACGGCATCCTGAGCCTGGTTGTCTCGGAAAAGTATATTTGGTGCCTGGACTACAGAGGCAGCCTGTACTGCAGCGCCCTGCCCGCCGCCGGCCTGCGCTGGCAGAAGTTTGAGGATGGTGTCCAGCAGGTGGCAGTTTCCCCTTCAGGTGGGTTGGCATCTGCTCCCCCACAACCCCCTAAATAGCAGACTTTATCCATAGACTTGTACGTTTTTTTTTTGCTTGCTTGTTTTTTTTAGTAATGACTCTTTTTTTTTAATTGTGGCAAAACTTGTAAAATTTGCTTTACACAAGATAACCCATTCGGTTCAGCATATATGGGACTTCAGGGTAGGCAGTTTATTGGGTTTTGTTAAATATAGTACGTCTGGAAACTTGCCTGCTTGGGGCCTGTTTCATGTAAAGGTAGTGAGGTTTGGTTTGTGGTTTGGTTTCTTTTTTTAAATAAAGTCATACTGGGTGATATGACTGCAGCTTCACTACGACTGCCTCTGCATGACAAGCCTAACTAGTCCTAACAGGGTCATGTCACATTTTGGGAAGTTTTCAACCGGCAGCTGCCCAGTTAAAGTGAACTTCAGAAGCAGCAGTTCAGCAGTAGGCGGAGACGAATGAAGAGGGCCTTGTCTCTAGCAAACCTTGGGGTTTGATACAGAACTGCTTATAATTCCCAAATTGAAAATGCTTTTTTTTTTTTGTAAATGTAGTATTGGTTTTCTGTATGGGTTTGACTTTTTTATACACTAAAGAAATTATTTTCTTTTTCTTTTTAAATTTTTGGTGTGTTTACATATGAGTTTGTTCTAGATGGTTGGGAATGAGGATTATGTTGGATTAAAATTAAGTGAGTTTTGGATATAAACTTGCATCACTTTTGGCCTTCCAGATTGTTCCAGGACTGATTTGAAAACACAAGTTTTGCAGACATTTTCTTTTTGTAGTCTCTTGCCCTGCCACTACTTTTCTTCCCCTGTCATCCCTAAAAGCCCATGTCAATCTTCTCCCCTTTCCATAGGGGAGGATTTGCTATCTGTTTTAAGAAGAGATTTGTTCTATTTGATCTGTAGCTGAGCTTTGTTGTGGGCAAAATAATTCAAGAGTGGTTGTACTAGGTGAGATCATAGGTTTATCCAGCTCAGTGTCTTGTCCTTAACAATGGTCAAAAGCAGATGCCTACAGAAAAGTGAAAGGAACAGGCCAGCAAGTGTGACATTTGCCCCAGGCAGTTTCAGACTGCAGTTGGTGGTGGCCCAGAGGTTATCTGGGCAAAGGGTTTCTCTGCATTTATTTTTGCTGGGTTCCAGAAACTCACTCAGTTGTTCATTGAACCCGTACAAATTTCTAGCATCCGCAGGGAACTGGGGATGTGTTAACACAAGAGCATCTTAACCACAAATGTCAAAATGGAATCAAATGCTCCTTTGTGGAATTATTTAAAGGGAACTTAATGTGACAGTGTGCTGCTCTGGTACAAACCAGCACAGATGCCAGTCAGCAATTACGTCGGGAATTCCATTTGGTTTTCTTTTTCTGAGCTATCCTTTCTATTTTGAGTGAGGGGAAAAGTCCTCAAGAGGGATTTGTGCAGTTGCTTTTCTGAATGTTGTCTGCTTTTGACGTGCTACATAACAAGCAGGTAAAAGCGCTGCCCTCTGCGGTGTGAGGCAGCATTCCTGCTCAGGTGTTCCTCACTCGGGACTGGTCCACCAAAGTTGTGATTTACCACAGTATTTGTAAAAGGGGAAAGTTCTGCAATTATAACCCCTTCCCTTTTTATCCTGAGGATTTACCAAGCTAGTGCAGAAGCAAGCTATGAACTTCAGTCTCTTAAGGGAAGGCTTATTTGTCCCTGACATAGAACTTGTTTTGTTGGTATGTTTTTAGTGTGAAACTAAGGAGGGGTGACTTGCACTTGAACATTTAAAAATGGCACGTACTCTAACAGTTAATGTGTTTAAGCAATTCCTACAGAAGCTGGCCACTGTGCTGGCCTTGTTTTTTAAAAAAAAATCACAGGCATTTTTAAATCTTGCATTTTTGTTTCATGCTACCGGTTTGCCTTTCCCCTCATGTTAGTTTAGGTGTAGGTAGGACAAATCAGCTGTCTCTGCTTCTGTGATTGCCAAGTGTGATTGTTAAGTTCTCTCTTAACTCCTCATTCAGGGGCTCTTCTCTGGAAGATTGAACAGAAGACTAACAAAGCATTTGCTTGTGGGAAAGTAACAATAAAAGGAAAACGCCACTGGTATGAGGCTTTACCCCAGGCTGTGTTTGTAGCTCTAAGCGATGATACTGCCTGGATTATCAGAACAAATGGAGATCTTTATCTGCAAACAGGTACCTGAACTAATTGCAGACTTTTTGTGGGCTAAGATTATTAGAGTTCAAGTCTGTGCAATGGTCACGATGTGTTTTAAACTTTTATTCCCGAGTCGAGTCATAGGGAAACCTTTTTATCTTAAGAAATGGTTGGAAACAATTGTGAGATTCTGTGAAGGAGCATAGAGAAGCCTGTTTGTAGCCACTTCGGTTTTGTGGCACATGGAGTACATACAGTCTAGAGCATTTATGACATGGTAGCCATATGGGATGGATACAGATAAATGGAACAGGATTGCAGAAAATAGTGAATTAATATCCTTGCCTTGAAAACACTCTGGTGCACAGAAACAGCTGAGTCCTAAGTGGGTTTTCTTTTCTTGCTTTAAGGATTTTAACAAAGTTTTAAGGACTTTGAAAGACAATGAGATAGCACGGCTGTTGAGAAGAAATTAATGTATGGAAGGCAGAGTAGGGGAAAGTAGAAGCTCTTTGTTTTAAAAAGCACAGATCTGCTGAAGGTAAGAGTTACCACTTGATACTGAAAGGAAGGTATTCGGAGACAAAAGATCACAAAGTGCTTTGGAAGTGTTGGCAAATGGCATGTATTTTACGTGATAGAAAAGCAAAGCCACTGGAGGAATGAAACGGCTGTGGAGCAGCAATCTTTCCAGCTGCCTTCTCACTGCATGGGAATGAGGCAAGAATCAGAAAAAGGGACGGTGCAGTGATAACTTTGTAGTGATGGCCTTAATTTTATCTGCTTCGGAGAGTAGAAGAGGATGCATTTGGACAATGTTATGAAGAGAATATTCAGGCAAAACACGAGGAGCTAGGATAAAGGATGGAGCTCCGAGTTTTAGAGTTAAGGGAGAAGAGTAGCAAGGACTCTCTGGCATCTGGATTTTGCACAGAGAACTGAGTTGGTAAGGAAGAATTACCAATAACATGATAAAGGAATTACTGGAGAAGTAAGAGGAGGACTAGGTAAGGGGGAAAACAGTAAGACACGTTAAAGCAGGACAGTGTTTCAGAGTGGCTATCAAAATTCTTATGTATCTTCCATTTAATTCTGGCACTCTCCTGATTTCTCTTGTAGATTTAAATGTCGCATAGTACAGAAATTAATGATTAAGAAAGCTGTTTAACTACATAACGTTGCTCCAAAGAGTCTCTATTTTTTAATTAATTTCTTTTAATTATGTTTAGTAGTTACAGAGAAATCAGGTGTCCTGCCCAAGGTCACATGCATATTGCCAACAAGCATGGATAGTGGTGATAAAGAGTGAACTTTTGATGCCAATTACACAGAGCTCTGTGGAGCTTTGAATCAATATCTTTCTTCCCTGGGAGAGATTGGTTTGATTATATCACCTTACATTCTCCTCTTCTTAGGCTTCTAAATTTCTATTTGATGCTTTCTCTGAGATGAAGGATCTGGGGGTCCTGGTAGATAATAAACTGTCCATGAGTCAGCAGTGTGCCCTTGTCACCAAGTGGACAAATGGAATTCTGGGCTGCGTAGGGAAGAGTGTGACCAGTAGGTTGAGGGAGGTCATTCTCCCCCTCTACTCTGCACTGGTGAGGACACAACTGGAATACTGCATCCAGTTCTGGGCTCCCCAGTTCAAGAGAGATAGGGAACTACTGGGGAGGGTCCAGTGTAGGGCAAAAAAGATGATTACAGGATTAGAGCATCTCTATGATGAGGAAAGGCTCAGAGAGCTAGGACTCTAGCCTGGAGAAGGCTGAGGGGGAGACCTTATAAATGACAAGTGGGTTGAAGGAGGATGGAGCCAGACTCTTTTCAGTGGTTCCCGGTGACAGGATGAGGGTCAATGGGCACAAGCTGGGACACAGGCAGTTCCATTCAGATATGAGGAAAAACTTCTTTCTGGTGAGGGTGCCAGAGCCCTGGAACAGGCTGCCCAGGGAGGGTGTGGAGTCCCCTTCTCTGGAGACTTTGAAGACCTGCCTGGCTGCAGTCCTGAGTGATGTGCTCTGGGTACTCCTGCTTTAGCAATCCGTCTGGTTGGACTAGATGATCTCTACAGGTCCCTTCCAACTGACAATTCTGTGGAAAAAAAATCCTCAGTGTATCTGTCTTGTTAACATGAGGAACCAGTGATAGTTGTTTGTCCAAGATCCTAACTTCTATAAAAAAAAGTGTGTGCTCAGAGGTGTAGAAATGAGCATTTTCTTGTTATTTTAGAATGCTGTAAGAATGGGTCTGTTCATACTTGCTTTGGCAGCACAAGAAGATTACACAAGTTTTGTCTCTTAAAGTGTTTTGACATGCAGACATGCAAATCAAGCTTCAGTGTGATACTTGTGAAGAAGACACCTTCCTCTAGATTATATGTATAAATGTGCACCTGAACATTTCCTGCTTTCAGTGCTACACACTGTGACATGCTCTTTTATAGTAGCTTTGCTGCCACTATGCAGATCAGGGTGACTCTCTCCCTGGCATGTTTTGGGCAAAATTTCTTTCATTTCTGCCTTTTTCTTTGATGTTTCCTTTAAGTCTAATAAATGCAGATTCCTGATACTGACACTAGAGGGAGAAAAGGAACAGAAATGACAGGACAGGACTTGTGTGGTGCAGGATGATGAAGGGGATACAGTGTTCTATTGCTTAAAATATAAATTCAGCTATATTAGAGGAAAGAATAGTTTATAGAAAGAACAGTCAATAAAAGAAACGGTGATCAAATGAAAAGTGTTAGTATGTTAGGGGTAGTCCCCTCCTCATTTTCTTTTGCTGGGTAGCTTTGTCTCTTCTTTTAGCTGCAAAAAGCCAAAATTTGTAAAGCAATCCTCCTTTTTTGCTTTCCAGGGCTGAGTGTGGATCGTCCGTGTGCCCGAGCAGTAAAGGTTGACTGCCCTTATCCACTGTCGCAGGTTACATCCAGAAATAATGTCGTGTGGGCACTGAGTGAGCAGCGGGCCCTGCTGTACCGGGAGGGAGTACGCAGCTTCTGTCCTGAAGGAGAACAGTGGAAGAGTGATATTGTCAGGTGGGACGAGGACCATAACCAGAATGACACAATTAATTGTTTTCAGTGCTGGAGCTCCTTGACATTTGAAAAAGTATTACCTGAACCTGTGTGTGTACACAGATATGCCTGTGTGTAAATAGATATATTTATATGTGCTTATATATATAAATATAAATATGTATATGTGTCCTCTGGTCTTTGCCCAGCCATACTAAAGTAACTGCTGGTTTCTGTCTGATGGAAGATGGCTGTATAATGAAAGAATTTGCCAAAAACAGAATGGTTTAAGAGTTACTTAAGAGTAAGCAAGTTTAAGAAAGTGAGAACAGTTTTTAAGAAACTTTGTCGATATCGTGGTTTTTTTTTATTTTAATACCGTTTGTTTAATTTTTGCTGTAATGGCTTTAATGAGCTGTCCAGGTATTTGAGTGACTTTTTTCTGAGATGAAGCCTCAGTGTTTTCTTGGTCATCCACACAGCTTTTCCACTTCCCAGTCATAGATTTTTATAAATATTCTGGGTAATTGGTAAGTTGCTTTGTAGTTGAGCCTACACTCACGGTAGGTAGTTTGTGATACAGCTACAAGCACTGAGTGTTTACTGCTGGCTTTGAGAATCTAGAATATAGTCTTCTCTTGTGACAACAGCCTGTAACATATATGGGAAGAAATTCCAGTTCTTGTTGTTCCGTGATTTTATCTTCTACTGAATATCCTATTGTGAAGCTTCAACTTCTGTTACCTCCCAGCCTGGTATTTGGCTCTTGAAAAGTCTAAGGAAATATTCAGCCTCTTGTTCAATTCTGAATTTGCATGTGCTTTGATTAGTTTGTTTAGTGAAAATATCTGCTTGACCTACGCCGTAGGTACACTTAATGTTCTTGAGCTTTGTATTAAAATGGCAGAAAACAATCTGTATTTGTTCTTAAATTGCTGAGAAGGGTTCTCTGAAAGAAACAGCATTGTTAGCTCCCTTTTAAATGTCTGATACGATCACCTGATCCTGTTGACTTTGAGCTTGAGAATTGTTCACTTCTATAGGAAACTTACAGTGCTAAACTCAGGTTTTATCCTTGTCTTATAGTTCGGTTGGGTTTTCTGTTTGTGGTCTGAACTGCTGGTGTTGTTCTCAGAACGGGTCAAGGAAGCCAGGAGATACCTCTGTGAAGCTGCTTTATCAAAAACTTAAAGAACATAGCTTTTTATTTCTTGTTTACTGAACAAAAAAGGTCTTGTTTAGTTTTATTGCTATGTATCCATATTTCAAACCTTAAGTGATCTTTGAAGGACTCATTTTCTTGTTGCTGAATGTTTTTTACTTAGGCCAACTAATAAAATTGCAGTAACTGTGAAAATGTGAAACCAAATATGTTTGTGAACTTGGCCACACTGAGTTGGATCATTTTGACCTGCTCTTAGCATGGTAACAGCTTCCTTAAGATACTGCAAGCAGAAATTTGAAGTAAGTTTTTTTTAATTTATTTTTTTTTTTTACTTGTTTGCATTTCCAGTGAAATGCAAGCTTTGGAACCAGTGTGCATAACCCTTGGAGATCAGCAGACGTTATGGGCTTTGGATATCCATGGCAATCTGTGGTTCAGAACTGGTATAGTTTCAAAGAAACCACAAGGAGATGATAACCATTGGTGGCAAGTAGGCATTTTTTTTATATTTTATTTTGCTTTCAGTTTAACCTTTTACCTTGGCTTTATTATTTGAATTTTCCCCATGAGATTCAAAGATAAAATTCAATGAATTGTTTGTTAATAGCACTCTATTCAGTGTATTAAAACTGCAGTGGGGCTATGGCTGCAGTCACTTTTCATGTCTGTTATAGAAAGGGGAAAAAAAACCCCATCCCGTGGTCATCCAGAGCAGCATCACAGCAGTTTTCAAGAACACAAGAAATACTCTACCAGGTCCTATCAATGGTGCATGTAGCTTGGTACCTTCCCAGGGGCAATTAGGTAGAGCACTCGAGTCTGGGTGTTGAATACAGTCTCTTCTCTTGTCTCCTGGTACCCATCCTTTTCCTTAGCTAGATGAAATCAATAAGTAACCATGCAAAAATGCTTTTATTATGCATTTTTCCAATTAGTTGGGGTTTCTTTGAACCACTGTAGGGCTGCTCACCTCAGTCGAGGTCACCTGCAATTACTCTCTGGTACTGATTTAGAAATCTTGACTCTGTGTTCCCCAGCTTTTCTTAGTTTCCTCAGAGCTGTGGGGGAGAAGGGAATACAACCAGTTATCCAGGGAACATGTTTGTCTACATTTCTACCTAAGTTAAAAGAATTTCAGTTTATGTGAATATATAATCTCTTCTTGCATAGGAGCATTATGAATAGCTTGGCTTTGATGTTATTGGCAAACTGCTCTTCTTTTTGTGCTCTTAAGCATGTCCTTTCTAGGAGTATCCCAGAGTGTTGCCAACCTACTTGCCTATGACCTTAGGAATTAAAACACCCATGAGGTTGTTGTAAAAGAGTATTACATACAGGTTTTTGTGACGTGACTTAAATTGGTATGCAAGTTTCTCTCTTCCTTTGGGAAACTGGAAATGCACCTCTTAGTTTGCAGAATTTGATGTGTTTTTAGGGTGAGGGAAGAGTCATCCCAAAAAGAAGGGCTTTCTTAAAATGTAGAATTCAAAGTGGGTTGCTGGGCAGGAGGGGGTTGTAAGCTGACATATATAATATTGGTTCTGATTTATTATCAAGACTCTTACTTATGCAAAATGTACTGGTTTTATTTTTCCCTTCCTACACCTGGAAGGTTTCTAAACTCTTGGTAAATTTCCTGTACATAAAGCACACACACACAGACAAAAGCTTCTGATGAAAGATTCTGTGGTTGACCCAAAAGCTTAACTAGTTATCAAGAGCACTTCTTTTTATTTTTTTTCCAGGTAAGCATCACTGATTATGTAGTGTTTGACCAGTGCAGCCTGTTCCAGACGATAATCCAGGCAACTCATACAGTGGCAACAGCAGCTCAGGCACCTGTGGAGAAGGTGGCTGATAAACTGCGGATGGCGTTTTGGTCCCAGCAGCTTCAGTGTCAACCCAGTCTCCTTGGAGTTAATGGCAGTGGAGTCTGGATCTCCTCAGGCAAAAATGAATTCCATGTGGCAAAGGGAAACTTAATAGGTTGGTGTGCTTTTGACATCTAATATTTTTAAGTTAAGAAAAATAAGTAGGAGAGAGTAAGTACTGAAAGTTCTGTCACCACAAAAATTATCCGTGGTGAGTTAGGGGAGCCTTAACAAACAATTCTGTATTTAAAAAATAAATGAAATGATTCCTTAGCATTTGATCTTCAATACTTTCCCATTTAAAGGTAAATATTTTCATGGAATGCCCTTTGTGGCTCTGTGCAAGTAACTCCTGTTAGTACCTGCACTTGTCTCTTCTCTGGGGCCAGCAGGCATTCCTAAGCTGTTGCACCCGTCACGTCTGGTCTGACTGCGAAAGACTAATGCGGTGGTTTTGCAGTGATAAGAGAGGAAGTGCTTTATTTATTTTTCTTGCAAAATATCTCAAAACAGAATTTTGATTCAGTACATTTCTTTGATCAGGTAAACACTGAGAATAACCTAAAATAATTGTCTGTTTAACCTCATCGCCACATTGGTCTCCTGATGAAGATCATTCATCTTCTCTGCCTCTTCTGCATTCCCAGTTTTCTCTGCGTGTGTGTGTGTACGTATATGTATGTATGTGACAAGAGGAGGTTTTCTCCCCCTCCAACAGCTTCTTGAAAGAATTACATGGAACATCTTGTCTAGGTCATATTTAATAATTTATTGCAATGGAATTTCTTTTAAAAGGGTAATATTTTAAATAATAACAAATTTTAATATGAAACTTAATTTCATATTAATACTACTCTGTTCTTTCTTTCAAGGCACTTACTGGAATAATATTGTGCCTCGTGGTACTGCTTCTGCCACAAAATGGATTTTTGTGATGGCTTCCACAGCTTCATCTAAAGAAGGTTGGTGCATCAACAGCTCAGGCATATAATAGCTGATGTTTAAGCAGAGTGGAATTGATGGTGTAAGTAATTAAAGATTGTGAATGACTTCAGACTTTGGGTGTCTTTTCTGTATGCAGCTGTCTAAAATACTTGAAGTAAGATAGAAATGGGTCTGTAAAACTACTGGAGATTAAAAAAAAATAAAAGCATATGATCCACTGTGGCCCCTTTGATGTGGAACAGCATCCAGCAGAGAAACCAGCCAGTCCTTTAGGAGCAGTAGCTTCCTAAGGTGCCGCAGCATGAATTGCCAGAACTTGGAATATGAAAACTTGGAGTGTGCTTTGCTGGAGTGCCTGTACTAATGAAGTACTTCTCCTGTCAGTGCAGCTACTGCAGCAAAACTGCATGTTTTATTGGTAAAAGTGCAGCCATGCTAGGGAATTCAACTGCTAGTTACAGTAGTTAGCAATTGTATTATCTAACTGCACTGGCTTTATTGGCAAAAATGTGTGTGTTAAAGCTGAAAAAGGATGCTCTATTTTAAAGGCAATTATCAAGGATAAAGAAGAGCAAAAGAGAACAGTGCAAACTTATGTTTGTCTTCTGTTACTTTTTTCTAAGTGAATTGTTTCTTCAAAAGAGGTCACTGACTACTCCCTCAGTTTGAGAAAACGCGTCTTTAGGTGCCTAAATAAGGTTTTTATTTCACCTAAATTAGGGTGAATATTTGTACTTCAAAACCTTACCCTATGAACATAGCCAAGAAGCATTAGTTTTGTCATCAAACATACTGATCATTTTATTCAGAAGTTGATGTGTAAGCTTTCTTAGAGTGGGTTAGGAATGATTTTAATAACAGAAATGTCCTTTCCATAGGAAGCTTTCTGTGGCTGTGCCAAAGCAGCAAGGATCTGTTTTGTGTCAGTGATCAGAATCCTCAGTTTCGTCCTTCTACGGTGCAGCTGCCACCAGAGGCTGAAATGGTGCACTACTCTGCCTGCCAGGATGCCATCTGGGGTTTGGATAGTCTGGGGCAGGTATTTATCAGAACACTTTCATCCAGCTGTCCAACAGGGATGCACTGGACAAAACTGGATCTCTCTCAGCTAGGTATGATACTTTTATTGAGTAGACTTATCTCTTCACTCTCTTAGCTGCCAGTCCATATTTTCCTTTGGAAGCATCTTTTGGTGTACTGAAAGGCAATATTACATTTACTGGATTAAATAGCACCTTAGGGTAACTGGGCCTCACAGCAGAGGACTGTAAAACATCAGGAATGGCTATGGCTTTCAAACAACGTTTCATTTATCCTTTTGCTAGAGCCAGCATGTTCACTGCTCCCGGTGCTCTCTGTGTGTATGTGGTGCTTACCGTCTGTCAGACTGAGACAGCTCGGCCTGACACAGCGCTCTGCGGGTGTATCGGCGGCTTTAAACTGGTTCTTGTCCTACAGCATAACCATAATCATGTGGTCCTGGGCCACATGATTCCATAAACAAGGCCCTGAATTTCGTAGTTAAGTGCATTCCTAACTGAGTGGCCAAAGCTTCATTATGATCCTGTCAGGGAAGAATTACGCTCCAAGAGTTGCATCATCCATGAGTGATGCAGCTGATAGCACTCTGAGGTTTATGCTGATCTAATGATTCAGCACAATGTTAAGAACATGCTGTTGGTTATGTAGCTCTTTATTTGCTGGTTGTGTTTGGTTAGGCATAAGACCAAGGTTATTGACCATGTCTGGATCATTAAAATATTCCACCCGTTTTGAGTCTGCAGTAGTCAGGCCACTTGTCAGCTTCATCAGCAATATTGCAGTTAGGCTTATTTCTTTGACAGTCCAACTGTTAGAAGATTCTTCTTTTCATGCTAACCTGTGTTCCTGTTTCAAGAGAAGATAAAAGAAATTGAGGCTATGTACCATTCTTGCACCATTTTAAAAATAATTCAGAAATTTTGCAATTTTTCCATTTTTTGTGGCAATGTTCATGACTGGTCTGAGAACAGACAAGGAATTTTAACTTCAGGGTTAAGGAAAGGCAGAGCAAGCTGGCAATCTTGAAGCCTAATGTACAATTTTAGTATACATTTTGTAATGCTTCACAGAAAACTTATTAAAATGGGTCTTTTAAAATAAATTTGTTTGCTGGTTACACGCCAGGTTTTCCAGACCTGATGAATTGGTTCCAAATCACTAGTTGTACCCTAGTTTAAGCACTGCTTAATGCCATTTACCATTACTGGCCTGCAAGGATAGGTTTGTCCACACTCTCCTTCTCATGTTGCTTAGTAGAGTTGGAAACTTTTTTCATTATATTATTAGGTAATAACTATTTAACTGAAATAATAAATAACTTCTTGCTATTGTCTAAAAACCTCATAAAGGAACTCAGCGTAGTTGGTACTAGCTGTAATATCTGCCTTGTGAACTTCAGCACTTCAGAAGTTCAACCTTTACATTCAGCTCCCTGTGGGTGTTTCGGGTCACTCCGGGGTGGTATTGCAGAAATCTGGGGCCAGGGAATATTTCAGACACTCCACTTTACCTGTCACCGTGGGTTAATAACTTAATCATGAAAATGTTTTAGGCATTTTTCCTCCAGTTAAATGTGTGGTAGATCACTGCTGGTAAGATAGACCATCTCCATGGTTATTCTATAAAAGTCTTTATTTGCTCCATTTGGGCTGAAGAAACTGGAGAACTATTGTTATTGATGAAGCATATGCTTAAGTTTACTCCTGCAACATTCAGACTGTAATTTGGTGGTGGTGGTGTGTTACAGCATTTTGCTGTAAAATGTAATTCAGAATTCTGTATGGAAGTGATGGTGTTACCAGGATTTATGGTGAAATAGTCATATTGTGTTGGTAGGATCTTCCCCTTGCCTTTACACTACGTACTGGGAGAGCAGTAGCTAGTAAATGAGTTTGATGAGGTTTCCACTATCAGTATCAAGGTTTCTAAACGCAGCAGAATGACCTTCAGGTTTCAACAATAATCAGTGCCTCTGAATCATGCTACTTTCTCTAAAGAGTAGATGAATGTGGATAGTGTGACCTTCTCCTGAGATAAAAACAGTAAGTGGGAGGAGGGAGAACCCCCAAAACATTTACATAAGGGCTGCATTTTTGAATATCAAATTGTACTACAGACGTAAATAATATCAGCTGTGCTGAGTAGGTGATATGTGAGTCCATGTTTGAGTGCTGTGGTGCTTGTTTGGATCAGAAGATTTCAACAGCTGAGACATCATGTGGCAAAGATATTACTTTGAGTTGTACTTCATATTAGAAGGAATAATGAAATTTTAAGTAAGGCTTTGACTTTGTGGCTGAATGTCAAGCCCCTGCCTGCAAAAGAAAGTTGGTTTCGATGTTCTGAGCCCAAGCAGTAGAAGTTTTTGTGTATAGTTTTGTCATTTGTTTTTAATATGAAGCTGTAGGATTAAAGGGAATTTGGGGATGAGATGAAGTGATTTGAATTCCCGTGATTCAGAAAGTTACATAAGTTTGGTTCAGGGGAAGATCTGTTTACTCTTACAGATAACTAGAAGATAAAGCTGTGTAGCCCGGTTGTTTCCTGTGCTTTCCCTCAGCAAGCTTTAACGAGAGGGAATATTGCTTTCTGCAGAAATAAATGCTTTAAACTTGCACTTTGTGGGATAGAAGCACACCCCCCTCTAAGGAATGCTGTGTCTGATGTACTTTGCACGGATTAGTTACCAGATTACACATCACTGAAGACAAAAGTGTTACCAAGGATGGGGTATCCCAAGCAGCGCTGGCATGTTCAGTCAACCAGCGAGACCTATTTTTAGGGCCTTTAGTTTGGAGTCTGACCAGAGCATTCCTGCTGTAGTGTATCTGGACTGATTGGGTCCCTCTTTCTGTAGAACATGTTTCCCATTACTTAGCATCGTGTTCTCCCAAGGCTGGGAGGAAAAAAATAAATCAACTGTTACATTTATTACATCACATGGCTATTTTAAAACACATCTGAAAGAATAAGAGTTTCAGTTGACAGTTAACTAGCATGTCTTTTTTAGACTAAAAATATCAAGTATGCTTCTCTACTGTCTTTGCAAACTTCTGATAGCGAGATTGATGGGTGCAGTTGGGTATGCAAAAAAAAAACCCAACCCTTCCCAAAATTCCAAAGCATACTTAATTTGGTAGCTTGGTTTTCATTGTGCTGACTTTCCCCTTATGTAGGGTTAAAATATTGCTGCACTTTTGAGGTAGGTGTAATAAATATCTATACTGTGGAATACAAATCCGCTTGGAAATCAGCTCCTCTGTTTACAGATGTGATACTGGTATGTTAACACCGAAATCCATAATCCATATGCTCTCGTATTTTTCAAGTGGTAGCATTAGGAATGTTCTTTGCTGAATGCATTAGCAATTCAACACCTTTAAAAAAGCTACAGGCATGGACAGCTTCAGAGAAAAGTTCACACTAGGTCATGTGAAAGTTTGTCTAAGCACTGATAACATTTGTCATGGAATGTTTCCCTACTTGAATTCAGTTATTTTAACAGCATATTTATAGCGTGCTTTAGAAATTGCAGTATCCTGTGACTAAAGCATTTATTTTTAGATTTAAAAGAGAAGTTACTCATATAACTCACTCACAAACAACTACCTGTTCTTTTTATTCGTTGTATCCCATGATATATTTTTTTTTCTCTCACAAGATGCATTAACTTTTAATCATTTTTATGTGGCTGTGTTTAAAGCTTGTTTAATACAGTAAGTCTAAATAAAGGTTCTCGTTATTAGCTGAACTTGACAGGGAAATGCCAGGCTACTAATAGTCTTTTTCTTATTAGGTGCTGTAAAGCTGATCAGCTTGACCTGTGGAAATCAGCATGTTTGGGCCTGTGACACCAGTGGTGGCATTTATTTCCGTGTAGGAACTCAACCTCTTAACCCAAGTTTGATGCTTCCTGCATGGATAATGATTGAGCCACCCATACAGGTAAAATGTTGCTTACAGTTCCCAGTGGTTTAGCTCTATGCATTTGAAAAAGAATAATTTGTCACCATGTCATCCCAAATTCATCTAACCATTGAAAATCAAGTAACTTAAATTATTATTTTTTATTTTTCTTAAAAGTGGAAGGCTTTGTTTTGCTTTTTGCCCTTAATACAAGTTTACTTTTCTTGTAACGCAGCAGCTTGATAGGCACATAGTAGAACGGACTCTTGAACCATCCACTGAATACCTACTGTGTGCTGGGGCAAGAGGCTGGGCTGGCAAAGAGCACAGAGCAGGGGGTGTGGGAAGGCTCTGCTCCAGTGGCACCGTGCTGAAGTGCCTGCCTCCTCCCTTAATCTTCACCCTTGTGAGTCTGGGATGCTTGCCAGAGTGCTACGCCTGGATTTAGGGACTTGCCTTATCACCCAGTGGTTAGTAAGCCTGCCTAACAATTGCAGCTCTTTTCCCTTGTTCCCACAATGGGCAGACTTTTATATCCTTTCTACCTGCTGGCTGGGAGGATGAGAGTGGAGAAAAAAGCTTCCTAATGTACCCTGGGAGCATCTTTTTTGAATACAGTGAATGGCCAAAATATGTCTCTCCAGTGTCTGGTTTCTTTTTTTAATCTCTCCTTAAACCTCAGTGCTTGCTTTCGTTGCTGCTCTAATACTTTGCAAATTAAACTGAAGTGGGAGTAATTTCTGGGTCATGGGTTGGGACTGCTGGATCGGAGCTGACCTCTGACTGCTGATTTCATTCTGTGCTCCTTGGCATGGACTCACTTGAACTCCCTGCTGATCTAGCACGGCAGCGCTGGCCGTGTTTGCGTACCTCAATTACCTCTATAGTGTTACAGAATTTCTCTTGAAGGTTTCGAAATGTGGGGTGCTTTTGAAAGGACACATTAAGAAATAAAAGTCAATCTGAGGCAGTGGAGTTGCAGTGGTTTGTTTGGTTTTTACATCATTTACTTTCTGTTGTGCTTATCTCTCAGCAGCCAATTATTGGCGTTTTCTGTGAATCTCAGCATGTAACAGCCAAAAAGGGCAGGGAAACGAAACTGGAGATTTGCATCCTGTCAGCACAGCAATTAGTTAGACTTTTTCTGCTGTGCTGAGGAGGTGGTCCATCAGATCTGGGGACATGGCACCTTTTTTTGCAGAATAACAGAACAGATGGATAAATTAAGTACCAATACCCTTTGCAACACGGGCTAGATTGTACTGCTGGTTCTTTGTGTGCCCCAAGTGGGTCTTTCTGATAGAACCTATCAGAGAATTTTTACAGGGGATATGGCAGCAGGATGGGATGATGTCTTCCATTAGGGTAGTGTTCTTAAAAAGGGAGAGAAACACATTCCAGGATGTGTTCCACTTAAACTGAGTTTGCCAAGAGACAGACAATTAAACTGGTGTAGTGTCTTCTAAAAAAGAGATTTGTCTATCCAGGAATCTAGCCTGAAAAGCTGTCTCTCTACACTGATACTATTTTGTTTGTATTGTGCACTGCCTATTCCTCCATTGAAGTAGAATAAACTATCCAGTACAAAGGTGTTTACAAGAAACTGGGATTTGGTGATTCTTTAGCAGTGACTTCCTTATGTCGAAAGCCTTTAAGTGGACAAGGTTGAAAATCAAATTATTTCCTATCAGCTTATTGAGGAAGCTGGATGGTGTTGCCTTCCAAAGTGATAACCTTCTGCTACCCAGAGCAGTGTCATTCTCTTTCCTGTTATCTTGCCAACACCTGACATTGCAAATTTAATGAGTCAATATGAAAGGGTAAAAATTCAAACCCTGCTTGCAGGGAAGACGAAAGCTCATTTTGACACAATTCCAGCACATTAAAACAAGTCATTAAAGTACTGAAGGAGCTGCCATTCATGCTTTTACAAAGGCTTAATGCAAAATAAGAAAATATGTGAACTCTAAAATTATTTCCAAATGCTAGCTTAGTGTTTCAATACCAAATGTAACGCTTGATGGCTGAGAAGTGAACTATTCAGTGAACTGTATTTGCTTATTAGCAGCACCTTACTGTTATCTCTCCCTTAATTGACTTTGACACAGTTCATGCTGTGTCGCTTTATCTACAGAACAACAGAAATATTTGAAGAAGTGTTAGTGAACGATTCAGTCTTTTTCTGTTTGCAGAAGGAAATCAAAATTGCCTTTCACTTGCTTTAAGTACAGAAACATTCTCAAATAACGTAATTTAAAACCAACTATGGATATTTCATTCCCTAGTAAATGTCAGAGCCAATATGACTTGCCATATCCCAGATCTCATGACTCATGAGCAGCTACAGACTCTGCTTTTATAGTGTCACTTTTCGTTAAAGGACTGCTGCAATGGCACAGCATCCATCTTTGCACAGCTTCACAAAGGTATTCAGAGACTTTAGTTTTGATGAGATTTTACTCATGCCAAAAGCAGTGAATATAATTTAAGTTCAGTCTTTGCTGTATGGTTGCTCTTTAATCTAGACTAGAACCATTCTCAGCTGTTACTCATCCCTTTGTTAACTCCCTCCTGCAGTATCTCTTGAGATGAGAAAAATGTAATTTCATGTTCTCTGACCTCCCTTTTCTATATTTTACCCAACACTTCAGAGGTGTTTGATAACATCATCACAGTATCTTGAGCAATAGGTTTGCAAATTATATGCAGATGTTTTCTGTGCATCATCCATTCTCTTCTGCAGTCTTAAAAGTCAAAACAATTATGTAGTTAAGCAGCTTTTTGGAAGTTGCTTTAAGGGCATTGACAATGCTGACCAGAATTCTTTGAAATTATTTTAGTTTGGGAAATGGAAAGTGGTTTTCATCCTACTGTTAATATACTGGATAAAACTACCTGCTGTGGCATGCCTCGATATACATTTAATTTAATATTAAAAAAAAAAAAGAAAAGAACAGGAAATATAAATGTTACTTATGTAGGTAAAAGAGAGTGTGATTTTACATGTCTGTTGCATGTATGTTCATGAAAATGGAAGCTTTGCAGATTTTTGGCCTAAAGAAACAGTAATTAAAAATTAGAAAATTAATCTAGTTAATAACACTAATTTGGGTGGTTAGGGGATAGAGGTTGATCAAAAGTTAAAAACCATCAAATTACTTTAAAAGGTCCCCAGCAGTGGAATGCTTGTTCGAAAAGAATTCTCTGAACATGTCAGCTTTTATTTTTGGCACCTTCTGAAAAAGGTGCAGAGACAAACTCTGATCTTGAGAAATGCTCGTTTCCTACGAGTACTACTTGACATAAAAACTGGCCTTAAGAACCCACCTTCTCAGGCTGGCATTAGGATATCTGTCAGATAAGCAGAACTTTGTTTCCCCTTAATTCTCCTAAATAAAGACGAGCAGAAGTACTTTTAACGAGTGACCAATCGTCTTCTACTTGTGAACAACAGTCTTACTCTGAAAATAGATTAAATGTTGTATCAATTGCCATTTGCTTAATTGATGCTCTTTGCTCTTTTGTAACCAGATTTCATAGAGACTAGGATTGAAGAAGCAATTTTATTAAATTGAGAGGTTTATGTAAATTTCTGTATAGTTTGTCCAAGCTGTGGAGTAAAATTGAAGTTTATTTAAGGAGATGGTTGCTGTGTGGCTGCTGTAGATCCTTTGTAGTTCCTAGGGTCTCAGCAGAAGAGCATTACTTAACTTAGAAGCTGAGTTGGCTATAAAATGATCTCTTGAAGTATGTGCATTTCAAGTTAGAGAAACTTTTGATTTACTGCACTTTTCCCATGAACAACTTAGTAATTGTCCCTTTAAACTTGGTATCGTAGGTAAGGGAACCAAAATTTACTAATCTAGGAGGAGCTGCCCCCCCCTCCACCCTAAGGCTGTTCACGCTTTTCCTGTCATTCATAAATTGTTAAAACTACAAATGGGAGTTAAAAATACCGTTTGAAATGTAGAAAACTTCCCTAATTCTGTAAAACCGAGTTCTTTTCAAGACCCCCCCCATTCTCTTAATCTACCTTCAGCACAAGGAGGTTGGCTGTGCCTTAGGGATGAGCGGTGACTTGTCAGAAATGGTTGTCCATCTTTGTTACCTTGCCTCTCTCTAAATCAAGTTCTGCACACCTTACAGAATGCTTAATGCAAGATGGGAGACTTACTTCCTCCCTCACTTGCCTTGCCTTTGCATTTTGCTGTCAAGCTTCTGATATTAGTAAGGCTAATTTTGTGTTAAATGGTACTTAGAGGAGGAAGTGGTGTGCCACCACCTGGGGAACGAGGGAGGTGTCTGTTTGTAAGGTCTCTGCAGCAAGGGCTCCTCAAGATCAGATTTTGCCAATTACTTCCTTTTAGGTAGGTGCCAACCAAAATCAAAGCTGAAACATAGGAAAGGTTTGTTCCAAATGATCTTCAAGGATTGAATATTTGGAGGGGGAGGGATTTTTGAGTGGAAAATGCTTCATAACTTCTACTTTGGGAAGTACTTGCCATGGAAAACACTGTTCTTTCTGATGCATCTAATCCACATGACTGTTTGTTTCTAGTCTGGGTACATTCATGAGCACAGAATGGCTCGTGTTACCTTCCTGTGGCACAGGTTGTCTTCCTGAGTTGCTCTGAGTTCTCCTTTGGAGTGCTAGGATGGAAGAAGTGTCATAGAATCATAAAATCATTTAGGTTGGAAGAGACCCGTGGGACTATCAAGTCCAACCATCAGCCCTACGCTACAAGTTCTCCCCTACACCATATCCCTCAACACCACGTCTAATCTACTCTTAAACACAGTCAGGGATGGTGACTCAACCCCTCCCTGGGCAGCCCATTCCAGTGTCTGATCACTCTTTCTGGGAAGAATTATTTCCTAATGTCCAGCCTAACCCTACCCTGCTGCAGCTTGCAGCCATTCCCTCTTGTTCTATCGCCAATTACCCATGAGGAGAGACCAGCACCAACTTCTCTACGATGTCCTTTCAAGCAGTTGTAAAGAGTGATGAGGTCTCCCCTCAGCCTCCTCTTCCTCAAACTAAACAATCCCAACTCCCTCAATCGATCCTCATAAGCCTTATTCTCCAGGCCTCTCACCAGCTTCGTTGCCCTCCTCTGTACTCGCTCCAGCACTTTAGACCAACTCTGCTTCAGTTGGAGAGGGAGTACGCTTACTAAACCTGCTGGTTATCTATAGACCAGACTGGCTAATCTGTTGTTCCATGTATCTTTACTGGTGTGAGGCCTCCTGAAGACATGAATAGGGAGAGGATTTTTCCTGCAGGATGTAGAAAACACCTGGCAGTAGTTGGAGTATCTCTATTGAGGTGGGTTACAAATCAGTATAGGAGATCAAAGCTCCTGCAGCAGTGTTTTGTTTAGCTGATTTAGAATGCTGTAATGTTTAAATTCAAATGGGTACTGTTCTTCACAGGCATGCCTTTCTGGAGAAATCCTAAGTCACATAAAAGGTGGTTCAGATACTGAAAAAAATGCAATTCCAGCATTTTTACTGAAGTTGCCTTGCAGATTCCATTGCTCCATCCAGTGCTTGGCTTCCCTTTTGTTGCTAACTAAGAAATGTATTTTTCTGCTTTTGGAGTTTTAGCCTTTTGGTATTTGTTTTAAGGCATTGCTATCACCACGGTCAGAAGAGCGTGTGTGTAGCCTGTCACATTAGATAGCAATTATTATCGGCACCAGAAGCTTCAGGTGACAAAAAATGCACAAAATGAGAGACACCCAGAAAACTGAGTTGAAGATCCTTCCGTATCCTTTTGAAATGGGATCTCAAAGTGGTCTCTTTGCTTTTTTGACAAGTCAGGCTTACACTGAAAGCAGAAATAGTGGGAGGGAGATCCCTCTGCTTTTATACTTTCATTTGCTCAGTACTAGAAACATCCTCACACCTGCACTTTTCCATTGTGTCCATATTTTGGTTAGTTAACACAGAATTACATATTTAATAATTTTAAAGAGAGATTAAGAACTTCATTTAACGTTCAGTTGGGTGAGGAAAGTAACTACAATTATCATTGTTGAGTGTTGAGTTTTTCAGGATTATTCTATTTAAAAATAAAAATGTAATGGTGTAAAAATTCACGGGCAAAGGATATGCCTTTTGATTTAGCACAGATGTGCCATCCTTTCAGTGGAACTGTTCAGGTACTTGCAGGTGTTGGTAGTCTGAAGTATTTAATAAATAGGAGTCCTTGAAAAGTGATTTTGTGAGACAGTCTTAAAAAAATGACTTGTGCTACTACAGACTAAGAGTTGGGGGTGTTTTTTATTTTTTCTTTTGTTTCATTAAAGCTACATCTGCATGTTCTGATTTCTGGTCATTGGGCTTTTTTTGCGTGAGTGAACTTCAGTTTACTTGATTTTTAAAGCTGGGGTGGAGTGGGGTTGGATCCAGTTGACTGGTTTGTCGTTGGGAGCTTGGCTTTGTGAAGTGAACTGGGGCAGCAAAGGTGGGTGCTAAGTGTATGATCAGTGGAAAGGGCAGAACTTGAGTGAGCCAGCAAGCCCATACTGAGTAAGGAGACACTTTTGGGTAACTGGTGGGCACATCAGACCCTTTGACCTTGAATTAGGAGCTTGGTGTATTACTGTCTCCCTGTTTTATGATGCTGCTGTAAGCAGACAAGGTGCTGGTGACCTCTCCTTGCAGACCATCCTAGTGATGAGTTGCTTTCCCAGGCTGGGTTGTGGTGAGAAGGAAGCAAGGCAAAGGAGGTTGGACAGGTGGATTTAGCAAATGGATCATCTGTCTGGGAAGCACTGACCTCAATTCTGATGCCTGACCCCTGCAGTGCTATTGTTTTTATCCAGCAGTTTAACACACTGCACAGCCGTGGGTTTGGGGGCTGCTCTTTACCTGGGGCAGTACTGAGTCCAGAGCCTTAGCACTGGGTGAGGGCTACTGAAGGAGCAGTGAGTTTTGTATCCAGAGTACATTTCCAATGTTCCTGTGACTTACGGGATGGATTTTTCCATCCTTTTGGGTTGTAACTTTTCAGATTTGGTCAACAATTGTTATTTATTTCCTCCTCCTCATTTTGTTTTCTACCCTGTCCCTCAGTTAATGGGGTTTTCTTTTACAGGAGTTTTGATGTTGGCTTTTTTTTCCCTTGGTTATGTAAATGAATTGTAACAGATAAAGGTTATGTGTGTTTGTTCATAAAGCAATGCAGTAATGAAATGGGAGTTGCTGTTACTGTCAAAGGCATGTGTCGTTTTCATCACAAACCTGTTAAAGAGTATGGACAGACATTAAAAAAGCAATAGTTTAATAACTGTTTAAAATTGGCCAAACAAAGCAGAGCTGAGGCTGAAGTTAAAAACACGAGGGTGTTTTACCTTAAAAAAGTTTTACTTTCCTTGGTAAGGTATTTAAGTCTCTCAAACCAGAGAGGTGAGCTTTCACAGAATCACAGAGTATCAGAGATTGGAAGGGACCTTGAAAGCTCATCCAGTCCAATCCCCCTGCCAGAGCAGAAACACCTAGAGCAGGTCACACAGGAATGTGTCCGGCTGGGTTTCGAATGTCTCCAGAGAAGGAGATTCCACAACCTCCCTGGGCAGCCCCTTCCTGTGTTCTGTCACCCTCACCATAAAGAAGTTTTTCCTCATATTTCAGTGGAATCTCCTCTGTTCCAGCTTGCACCCATTGCCCCTTGTCCTATCATTGGAGGTCACTGAGAAGAGCCTGGCTCCATCCTCCTGACACTCACCCTTTACGTACTTATAAACATTAATAGCCTGTGAGAGAGGGTGTTTTACTGATGCTCGTAAAATGTGTGGTTTTTAAAGAAACAAAACAAAAAAAATGCCTGGGTTACACAGAGCTTTGCTTATACAAGGTTTTATTACCTTGTGCTGCATTATGTTCTGTTTCATGGGAAGTTGTTGCACTTAGTGTTTACTTAACATATATTTCTGTAAAAGCTTAGTTGTTCTTGTCCTAACAGTTCCATTTTTCAGTATGTTATTAAAAATACCTCTAGTGGTAATTGCAGACAGTTTGTCATTTCCTACACTACAGTTTGTAATCTTAGGTGTAAGTCAGGGTGACCAGGAGACAGTTGGGCAAACCTGAGTGGGCCTGTAGTTTGGATGGTCTTTAAAGTGATTGCATTGTTTTATTTAGTTTTAATTGCTTGTAAGGAACAGTTGTACTATACTAAAATTTTGGAAACTGTTTTATTGCTCTGTTAAGCTTTATCATGTTGAATAGTTACACAGGTTTGGTATGAGCTTTTCTAGGATTTGATGCTGTATGTTGTAGCCTTTCCCATATTTCTACAAGGAAAAGCCTTGGAATAAAGAGAATTAGAGTCAACAAAGGAGAGGTCAAGGAACTGACTGCTTGGCTTTGCCTTTTCTTCCTGATTGTGCCAGCCACAGGCTGGAGAGATCCAGCAAAGGCACTCATCCCTTGATTTGCTAAAGGCAGAAAGTGGGGGAAAGGGTCGCGTTGTTCTATGGCTTCTGAGGAAAACAGTGCTCCAGTTTTTGTGTCAGTAACTAGCAATCTCTGCCGATTCAGTGGCAGTGTGACTGAAGAACATGTGGCTTCCAGGAAGACTAAATGCAGATTCCTCTTGCCTGCTCTTGTATATTACCTTGAACTTCTCTGCAGAGAAAATAGAGGAGCTTAATTTAGTAGGCTGTTCTCCTCGATGTCTGAATGCAAAACACCCTGGTCAGTGCTGCTCTGACATCGCTCCTGTTTTCTCACTGTCTCTAACGCTGAAAGTGCTTTGCAACCTTCACTCAAACGGAGCTCTGAAAGTAACATGCGAGTAGTCAGGCCTACCCTGGGGGTTTCTCTCTAAGTTACAAGCTTTGTTATACTTCTTAACAGGGTCTAGATGTCTGTTAGCCATGGAAATAGTGAGACCAGTCTGATCTACAGATAATGCTTGACAGTGTGAGAAGTGTCTTTGGTCTGACCTTCTCACAGCCTGGCCTGGACCAGCTGAAGGTGTTTCTGATTTGTCTTTTGAAGGTGAGGAGAACATTTGTGCTGCCTGTAGCCACCAGCTTGTTACGAAAAGGGCTGAGCTCGGGCAGACTGAATCTTATGTTTGGTCTTCCTGGTGCTGGATGTTTGCAGCAGAACAGAGATAGCGAAGCTCTGCTGATACACGGATGCTCTGCTCCTGAAGAGTGACGTGGGAAACGGTCTGATGCCTTTTTTATGTGTGTGCGTGTTTCACTCTTTCCTCCTTGATGAGGAAGTTGAGTCACTGTGGTTTGGGTTCAGGCATCATTGAAGTAGTTACAGTAAGACAAAACTTTTGACTAGCAGGTCAGGCAAGGGAACTGTGTTAGTTTTTACTTTGGATTTTATCAGATACTATTGTTTTAATGAAGGTCCTACGTTGAAGCTGGTTCCTCTGTGGTCTGCAGAGAAGATGTGAACTTGTGCAGAATCATAAAGCAAATTAAAAACTTGATAACTCAAATATGTTTAGCACAAACACTATTTCTTGATATCATTTAACCATTTGTTGGTTAATTGCTTCCTTCAAGTTTGCTTCATTTTATCAGGACTGTTTTCTCATTTCTCAGTTCCTGTGTATCACTAGCAAACCATTTTCCTTTTCTCTTTTGTTTTTTTGATGTGTAGCAGACAAAGGTATGCACAGCTCTTGGCACACAGTTTAAAGTGTTGAAAAGGACATAGTTGACATGTTGTGGTCTCTAGTTGTCGTGGGAAACCCTCATAAGACAGAGTGACTGGGCTTTCTGTAGCTGAAGTAGGAGAGTAGAGGGCAGAAGATCTGCTTTCAGTTCTTGGCTAAAACAGTCAGTCTCCTAAGATTTTTTTTTATTTTTTTTTTTTTTTTTTTTTGTTTAGAAATTTTTGGCACCACAAGTAAAAGGAAAACAGAAATCTGAATCCATTAATGCTCTAACAGGTCTATTGCAGTGATGAGTGTTGTATTTGGTGTGTCAGCTCTGAGGAGGAAGGCCAAGAGACTTTAAAATTCCAAACTCTTCAGTAAATTACAAATATGACATATTTTACAGTCAAGGTATATAAATCTCATCAATGCTATTGAAAGTTAAATCAGCTGAGAAAAGGTCATGCTGAAATAATTCATTAGTTTTCATGGTTATCAGTCTCTGAAATGTTATCAGCAGATTTATAAATTAGCACAGATATCTACTGCTATGAGAGAACTCTACTTAATCTTCAACTGCTGCTGCAGAGATCTGTTTCTTTTTATATAGATTATAAAATACTTAAAGCATGCTTATAGTAATTAAAGCTTAGTGAAGCTTAGGGTATCTGAGATTATGTCAGTATGATTGTTCCAAAAACTGGTACGTTATTATGTCAAGAAAATTGTAAATTAATTTTATCTACCCTAGTGTGGTAGCCTTGAGAACACTTTTTTGTTGGACACAGCTGCTTTCTGGATTAAAAAAAAAGCCCGAAGCCAAACAAAACCCAGAGGTAAAACGTCTGCAACAGGCTCCAAGAATTGCCTGTACTTGTTTCCCAATGTGTTCTGTCACTGCTTTGTGCCAAGAGCTGCCGTGTGTTATCATATCACTAGCTGTCCAGGCAGTTGTGCATTCACTGTCTGTGTCATGGCAGAAAGCTGCAGTGGAGTGGGCTGGTTTCTGTTCAGAGCATGGGATGCTGCCATCAGTGTATTGCCTGCATCCTGCATAAGGAGTGGGAATACGAGGACTGTTTTATTCATGTGAGCTTATCATAAAGAGCTAAATAGCCTGAAAGAGAAGCCGAAAGTGAAACACCCAGAGAGAGAGGGAAACTTGAACAGGAACCAGGAGCTCACTTAGAAAAACATAGAATGAGAAGAATTTTAGCCAAGCTTGTAGAGATGTTACTTTGAACTTGAAAATTTCCATTTGTTTCTTAGATATGTTGGTGCTGCTGAATAAGGTAGAAGTAATTGCTTTGATTATACTTGAACCTGCAGTGGTATCAGGAGCAACCTCACTGAGCATCACACAACTTTCACGCTACCCTTTGGGTCTTCTCTCTGCTGTTCTTAGCTTCCACTACCTATAAATCTGCAGTAGAGTACAGGCTTAGGTACCAGATGTAACCACACAGTCAGTCTTTCTGGATGGGAATACTCCAGGTCTTCCTCAGGGAATTCCTTTTTAGGCAAATGACACAGGAAGAGAGGGATGGGATCCTGACATGGAAGGGTGGAGAGCAAGGTGGACAAATCCCAACAGTTCAGAGACAAGGGTCACACCAATCTGCGGTGTTTGTGAAGGACTGTAGTTGGAATGTGAGGTGTATTGCAGAGGTGGAGCACAGACAGACACACTGGCAATTCGTAGTGTGAAGGAGATGGGGGAAGAGTGGCAGAAAGTCCTAAATCTGAGGAAGAGGTGACTCTGTTAGAAGAAGATGGTGGACAGAAGGAGATAAGTGGATTAAAAAGAAAAAAAAATAAATCTCCTGTTATGTGCAGTCTGCACAAGCTATTAGTTGTCTTTAAAAGATGGGAGGGCAAGGGCAGAACTGTGCAGAGGGATGTGACGAAGTGGGAAGCAGCACAGTAGTGAGGTACACCCCATGATGGTGCTGTGGGGAACTGAGCAGGATGAAGCAGGGAGGAGTCAGAGCTGAAGTCAGTCACCCTAGAAAGCAAATAAAAATGAAGGGGAGAAACCAGGCCAGGAGTGAGGATAACTTCCAGTGAAGAGGCAGCAAGACCAGGGAGGGAGAGTTGTGTGGGGCTTTGGAGTGTTATGCTTTTTGTTGGTTTGGGGTTGGTTGGTTTGTTTTTCTTGCAATACAGTAGTTTAGTTTAGTTCTAGGGTGACAGAATACCAGTTTGGAAGTAGGTGGGCAGTTACATATTCTATGCAGTCAACACTCTTCAAGACAATTAGTGTCTTACTGCAAGTGTTCAAACTGCAGCCATCGTGAATTCACTGTACCCAGAGGTAAACACTTCATCAAGTCTCTACCAGCCCCAAACTTCTGAGGGAGGGCAAGTACCTAATGAGAGCCCAAACATGAGAAGACAGTCTGTCAAAGGCCTTGCAGCCTGAATAGACAGGACTGAGTTGGTGATGCAACTTGGCTTGAACATGTTGGCACCAGACACGTGTTGGCACCAGAATTTTAATAGTGACACCACAGCAGGTAACGGTTGTGTGTGCAGAAGGCCCATCTGGGCTTTGGTTGTGTGCTTATCTACACGTGCAGATAACAACTCTGTGTGCCTGGGATTATACATGCAAAGAGATTGATTGTACTCGCATTTATCATGCTGGAAATTCGGCTTATGCCCGTGAGGCTAAGGCAAGAAACAGTGCTTGGTGAGGTGGTGACACATTTCGGGGCATTTTACCGTCCTCTTCAGTGCCTTTGTAAGGGTGATGAGGACAAAAACTCTTTTTATTTTCTTATTCTTACCTGTGTTTTATTTAAAGTACAAGCTTAGCTTTCCCTTGGGTTTGCCAACAGATAGTGTTGTGGATACTCTCCTGCAGGGGTGGCTGCTGCAGTGGTCTGCAGCGAGTGCCACGCTTGTATTCCTGTAGAACGGAGTACAGGGAAAAACACGGGGCACCGTTTCATCACAAAGAGGAGACATTCAGGCTGTAAAAAAATACTGCTTTTATAAGTTTAGAGGTAAAACACAGATTTAGTTATGCTAGGAAAACTTTCAGGAAGGCAAGAGGAAAATAGTGGACTTTGTGCATTTCAGTGGAAAAGTTCCCTCTTCAACTTAGAGTCGAAACTGTACCTGGTTGGAATACCAGTGGTTAAACAAATACAGATATTATTAGACTTGGATGCTGAACATTAAACGTGAATATCTTTATCAGTAACTGTAGGTGACATTGTAGAATCATAGAATGGTTTGGGTTGGAAGGGATCTTGGNTGTGTTATCATATCACTAGCTGTCCAGGCAGTTGTGCATTCACTGTCTGTGTCATGGCAGAAAGCTGCAGTGGAGTGGGCTGGTTTCTGTTCAGAGCATGGGATGCTGCCATCAGTGTATTGCCTGCATCCTGCATAAGGAGTGGGAATACGAGGACTGTTTTATTCATGTGAGCTTATCATAAAGAGCTAAATAGCCTGAAAGAGAAGCCGAAAGTGAAACACCCAGAGAGAGAGGGAAACTTGAACAGGAACCAGGAGCTCACTTAGAAAAACATAGAATGAGAAGAATTTTAGCCAAGCTTGTAGAGATGTTACTTTGAACTTGAAAATTTCCGTTTGTTGGTGCTGCTGAACAAGGTAAAGGTAGTTGCTTTGATTATACTTGAACCTGCAGTGGTATCAGGAGCAACCTCACTGAGCATCACACAACTTTCACGCTACCCTTTGGGTCTTCTCTCTGCTGTTCTTAGCTTCCACTACCTATAAATCTGCAGTAGAGTACAGGCTTAGGTACCAGATGTAACCACACAGTCAGTCTTTCTGGATGGGAATACTCCAGGTCTTCCTCAGGGAATTCCTTTTTAGGCAAATGACACAGGAAGAGAGGGATGGGATCCTGACATGGAAGGGTGGAGAGCAAGGTGGACAAATCCCAACAGTTCAGAGACAAGGGTCACACCAATCTGTGGTGTTTGTGAAGGACTGTAGTTGGAATGTGAGGTGTATTGCAGAGGTGGAGCACAGACAGACACACTGGCAATTCGTAGTGTGAAGGAGATGGGGGAAGAGTGGCAGAAAGTCCTAAATCTGAGGAAGAGGTGACTCTGTTAGAAGAAGATGGTGGACAGAAGGAGATAAGTGGATTAAAAAGAAAAAAAAATAAATCTCCTGTTATGTGCAGTCTGCACAAGCTATTAGTTGTCTTTAAAAGATGGGAGGGCAAGGGCAGAACTGTGCAGAGGGATGTGACGAAGTGGGAAGCAGCACAGTAGTGAGGTACACCCCATGATGGTGCTGTGGGGAACTGAGCAGGATGAAGCAGGGAGGAGTCAGAGCTGAAGTCAGTCACCCTAGAAAGCAAATAAAAATGAAGGGGAGAAACCAGGCCAGGAGTGAGGATAACTTCCAGTGAAGAGGCAGCAAGACCAGGGAGGGAGAGTTGTGTGGGGCTTTGGAGTGTTATGCTTTTTGTTGGTTTGGGGTTGGTTGGTTTGTTTTTCTTGCAATACAGTAGTTTAGTTTAGTTCTAGGGTGACAGAATACCAGTTTGGAAGTAGGTGGGCAGTTACATATTCTATGCAGTCAACACTCTTCAAGACAATTAGTGTCTTACTGCAAGTGTTCAAACTGCAGCCATCGTGAATTCACTGTACCCAGAGGTAAACACTTCATCAAGTCTCTACCAGCCCCAAACTTCTGAGGGAGGGCAAGTACCTAATGAGAGCCCAAACATGAGAAGACAGTCTGTCAAAGGCCTTGCAGCCTGAATAGACAGGACTGAGTTGGTGATGCAACTTGGCTTGAACATGTTGGCACCAGACACGTGTTGGCACCAGAATTTTAATAGTGACACCACAGCAGGTAACGGTTGTGTGTGCAGAAGGCCCATCTGGGCTTTGGTTGTGTGCTTATCTACACGTGCAGATAATGCCTCTGTGTGCCTGGGATTATACATGCAAAGAGATTGATTGTACTCGCATTTATCATGCTGGAAATTCGGCTTATGCCCGTGAGGCTAAGGCAAGAAACAGTGCTTGGTGAGGTGGTGACACATTTCAGGGCATTTTACCGTCCTCTTCAGTGCCTTTGTAAGGGTGATGAGGACAAAAACTCTTTTTATTTTCTTATTCTTACCTGTGTTTTATTTAAAGTACAAGCTTAGCTTTCCC
The DNA here is from genome assembly GCA_013400555.1 of Jacana jacana. Lineage (NCBI taxonomy): Eukaryota > Metazoa > Chordata > Aves > Charadriiformes > Jacanidae > Jacana > Jacana jacana. Next base: position 35,872 of record VZTM01021194.1, read on the forward strand.
TTGGGTTTGCCAACAGATAGTGTTGTGGATACTCTCCTGCAGGGGTGGCTGCTGCAGTGGTCTGCAGCGAGTGCCACGCTTGTATTCCTGTAGAACGGAGTACAGGGAAAAACACGGGGCACCGTTTCATCACAAAGAGGAGACATTCAGGCTGTAAAAAAATACTGCTTTTATAAGTTTAGAGGTAAAACACAGATTTAGTTATGCTAGGAAAACTTTCAGGAAGGCAAGAGGAAAATAGTGGACTTTGTGCATTTCAGTGGAAAAGTTCCCTCTTCAACTTAGAGTCGAAACTGTACCTGGTTGGAATACCAGTGGTTAAACAAATACAGACATTATTAGACTTGGATGCTGAACATTAAACGTGAATATCTTTATCAGTAACTTTAGGTGACATTGTAGAATCATAGAATGGTTTGGGTTGGAAGGGATCTTGGGGATCTTAAAGGAAAAAAAAGCCTACCTAGCTGCAATCCCCCTGCCATGGGCATTCATTCATGTTCCTTTTCTATTTATGAAGGGATTAACTTTTTGGAAAATTGGTAATTTTTCACAATAAGAAATAAAATGTCATCTAAATTTCTTCCTGTCTTTAGTGTCTGGTAAATATTTTACTTCCCTTGTGTGCTTCTCTGAATTTCTATGAACAAGCAATACAACAGTACAAAGTTTAAATACTGTGCTTAATTTTTATAGCCGGTAGGAATCAACTTGGTCAGCATTCATTCAAGTCCAAATGATCAGATGCTGTGGGCAATTGATAGCAAAGGGAATGTCCACGTACGAGTTGGAATTACCGAAGAGATGCCCGTGGGCACTGACTGGGAACATGTACCAGGTAAAAATCAGTGCATCAGTTTCTTGATCTTTCTGCCTTTTTCTCAGTGTTGGGTAGTTGTTTCCCCCCCCACACACCCTGCCGTGTTGCTTTTTAAATTAGATAGCAATGCTTAAATATTTTACTCAGTAATCAAGCGTGATTATTTATAGGAAACAAAGTGATAAAGGTTGTCTTTTAAAGAAGACCTGTTTTTTACTTAAAACCACTAAGTAGTTAGCTAAAGAGAAACCTGATTTTTTGGATGAATTTCTGGTGTGTGTTACTTCAGACTCCTGCCACTGCATTAGTAAATGGTACAATTCCCTTTCTGTTAGAACTCAAGCAGAGTTCCTAAGGTAACAGGAGACTACTCTGCATTGCAGAAGTTTTGTGTTTAAATGTGATACAACGTGAGGTTCCTATCTAGATGTGGCTCACACAAACCTAATGGTATTTTGCACGTCTTTCTATTAGTCCTGCGTGCTGCATGCATTCTAGATTAGGCAGTTACATTTTTGCTCTGCCTGTAAATAAAACTACATTTCAGTTGTTTCTTTCTAAATAGCTGTTTATTGACGCTGTCTGCTTTTTGGAGATGTTTTCGTTGCAGAAATGCATGGCACTTAGTTGTGGGGTACTTGCTTCTTGTCAAGAGGAAGAAGTAAAAAGTCCCCAGTGGTTATAAAGTTAAACATTTTTAGAGAAACTAAGGTTGTAACTGATAGATTATTCCCCATGTGGTAGTAAAATGCAGCGGAGGCTCCAAAAGTTGTTTGTTAATTGATTGTTGGTTGTGACTGTGGCCACATAACAAAGTGTATCCACAGTGTGGTGTGTCCTTATGGTCAATGGATGCAGTGAGTACAAAGTCTGATGAAAAAGGGGTTTTTTTCGTTCATGTGCAGCTTCATGTACTGCAGGTGACCTAAGGGCCTGCCTTCTGATATTCTGCTTACACAGGCCAGAAGCTCAGATTTGAATAGCCTCTACTCTGTGTAACTGCCCTAAAGTGCCCTAAGGAAGCGTTTAGTCCTAAGTAGTCTCCTTGCCAATCTTTCTTAGAAAGCCTCCTGGAAAAGCAGGTATTTCTTTGTGCCTTTTATAATGCAGAGTTCTTCTCTAGATTAAGAGAAGAATATGTAAAAAGTGTTACAGTCTTGCCATCTTCTCTTAAACTTCTCTGCAAATGTATTTAGTATATAAGGAAGCCTGTGGCAATTCCCTCTCCCTGTCCCACTGTCTTTAGGTCTGCAGGCTTGTCAGCTGGCTATAAGTACGAGGACCGTTTGGGCTCGCTGTCCAAATGGAGATGTGGCTCGTCGGTATGGCATCACTGACAAGAATCCAGCAGGAGACTACTGGAAGAAGATTCCTGGAAATGTCTCGCGTTTAACAGGCAAGTGGGTTCTGTGTGACAGTCCCCGAAGCGTGGGGACATCTGCTTTGACTTCTGCCTGATGGTGCTCTCGCTGACTGTGTGCGGGGAGAGCTGCGTAACCGACGTGCTTTCTTGGCTGTGAGAGTTTCCCCAAGGGTGCTTTTATGACGTCGGTAGAAACCTTCTTTTGGGTATAATTAGGAAAATAATTCCAAATATAATTTATTTCATGTTTATAATTGAACCTGCTACCTCAATGAAAAGAGGGATAATTTATGCTTTGCAGTGACCCCTCTGGATGAGCTGTGGGCGATCAGTGCTTCGGGATCCCTCCTCCAGCGCCTCACTAAGACCTTCAGCCATTCCCATACTTTGCCGAAAAACAACGACGCTTCTGTTCTGCTTCACCCCGACGATTTTGAAGATGAATGGGAAGTGATCTGAAGTCTCTCAAGCTTGTGAAGCAGTGAAAAAAACAGAAGGACATCGAGAATGGCTGTAATGTATGTACAGAATGCTGGATCGAAAAGCCACTCAGATTGGACCTGTGGTATTAGCACTTTTGTATCGAAAAACTGACCTGTTAAATAGCCCCCAACCTGTGAGTTCTGATGTTTGTTCCATTGTCTTTTGGGAGACTCTTTAGGTGTGGCATACTGCAAGTGTTATACCATTCTACTGTAGAAGCTCCTTTGGAAATATAACTCTTAAGTTAATCTTACTAGCAACGAAAGCGACTATTTCACCACGGCATGCACACTAATACACGTGTACTTCTTTTGGGAGGGAATTCTGTTGCATTAAATATTCCTCTACGGCAGAAACATTAAGCGTTTCTCAATTTCTTCTTGTACTTGGAACTCCAAACTGATGGGAACGCTCTCTGACTGTTGTGCATAGGTTTAGAATTATTTTCCCTTGCAGCATGGAAGAAAATATGGCAAAGTAGTTCTTAGCAAGATCTCAGAACATCACGGTTACACAGCACTGGGATTGAAATGACCTTAGTTTGATCCATTGCCATATAAATATCTGCAAGGCTATACTGACCTTCCGTTTCTAGAGATGTGGTTCATAATTTGGTTTCATTCACAAGGGAGAAGTTCTGCTTACACCTAATGTCAGGGGGACTTTTGCCCATTTCACACAGCCAGCAGGAAGCTGACAGATTTTTTTTTTGGGCGGGGGGGGGTTGTGGTGGAAATGGGTCCCACTTTGGAATAGAAAGAAGTTGCATGTTGGGTTTGTAGTACAAAGCAGGAACTTAAAAGGCAGCTTTCGTAATTCCTGTTGTGCTGTATTTGTGCCTCCAGCCAGTGCTTTAACATTTGGACTCAAGTTGTTTTGAGTACCAAACGTAGATGTATTAAAAAGAAAAATGGTAATTGATAGAATTACCTATATATCCCATTAAAAATTGTGATATTGTGAGAAAATACTTAACAATATTCTCATTTTTAGCTATGTTAGCTAAATTTTGAAGTGTCTTATACTTAACAGATGTTGCAGCAGAGGTATGTGATGAACTGGGAAGTAACCTAAGTTAATCTTTGCAGTTTATTTTTCTTTAAACTCTAATTCTTCTTTGAAAGATACCTCATCTTTTTTAAGCAATAGAACTATAGATGAGAGAACTTCAGTCTGTAGGCGGAGGAGTTATTTTGTGTTCGTTCTAAGTTTATAAATCATCAGAATGTTTTAAGCAGCTGCTAACCCATACTGTAGAAGAGCCAGCTTCAGAAAAGGCCAGGAGTTGAAAAGTGGGGATGTTTCTGTTTTGAGAACTTAATACATACGAAAAAGGATGTGTTTTCCTTTTAACCTGTGTTCTCTTTCAGAATAATTCCTGTGTGTACTGCACTAAACGTGGAACAAACACGGTGCAAGGTGAGAATGTGAATTGGTGGTGAGAGAACCAAGTTATGTCACATTTTTTTTAGCAGCACTTATAATGATATTTGCTGTCAGTTCTCAGTCTGATCCTTCAGTCTTACAGGGAGGACAGATTTGTTTCCCTTTTACAGATGATGTTTCCTTCATTGCTATCCCATCCATATATGGAGACTACCCCCGAGGGTTTTTTTAGCCTGTCTGGCAGTGGATTGTAACGGAATCAGCGTGTGAAGTAACCCAGTCTGGTTTATGCAAGCATAGCTTGGTGTCTTGAGGACCCCAAAGAAGCTGAAATTCAGCTTAAAAGTATCTTGTGGCAGCTCCTGAGTCTGTGGCTTTGGAGAAGGGATGTGAGTACTTCTCTGTGCCCTGCCAAGCACCAGCTGCTCGAGTACAGTGGCATTATTTAATAGTGACACTTTTGTATTACATTTTTCAAAGTCACCTTAGTAATGGCTTGAGCTTGCTAGTTGTTTGTTTACTGTATAATTCTGTACCTTGCTATGGTCATTAATATAAAATCGGTGTCAAGAGCTCTTCTCAGACTACTTTTTAGAGTAGTTTTAATGAAATTAGGATGGGTTTTTTACTTTTGTTTCTGTATTTAGGTTTTTTTGTTTTGTTTGTGCTTTGAGACAAGTGCAATAAACTAGATTTTTAAGAAATAAATTACTGTGGTAAGACTCATCTGTTCTATGACTCTCTTGAGAGTTCTGTGTCTGGAAATTGTCTTGATGTGGGAGGCAGACACACTTCTGAAGTCCCTCCCCTACCCCAGACCATACAGTAATGACAATGTAAGGACCTGGATACTGTAAAGTTTATTTCTTATGTTTTTTAAATCGTGACAGTTGTGTCAAACCAGCAGAATGGTCATCTTCCTATCAAAGGCAAACCCATCTCATGTTTGAATATGAAGCTTATTGCTTCCACGTTAAGATGGTCTTGCTCAAACAGAAGTAAACAAGTTTCTTTTCTTACATGATAAATGAAAATTGTATTTGCAGGTCAAATACCTCAGTGTTCAGGGAAGAATATGCGTGTGCGGTCATAGCTAGAAAATGTTCCAGCAGAAAAGAGGTGATGGCTCCATGCTGTCCTGGTTTGAGGTGAAACAGAACCAAGTTTCTGTTCAGTAACTTTACTTTTCAGTTAAGCCTTGACATTTGTGCTGTAACTGCAGCCTTCCTTGCATTTTAAACTGTCTGAGCTCATCTGAAGGCTTCCTGTGTTTCTGGCTTTAAACTGTAGCTGCAGCTGAGGCTTCAAGAGAGCACCTTGGCTTCACTTCCCAAGGGGAGTGAACTGCTTCTCCAAGGGGCCCCTGGCCCCCGCCGTGGATGGGAGTGGCGACCTGGGTAATTTCACACAAGAAAGAATAGCAATGATTAATGATGCTTCTGACACTTAAACCCACTTCCAGCCACAGGAATCCTGTTCAGATTCAGATGGCTCTGTCCTTGCTAATTATCATAGCTTTTATCTTGACAAACCGGTTCAGCTGCTCCTGCTGGCTCCTGCTGGGAACTGGCAGTCTCTTTGTGGCACCAGCCCGTTGGTGTTATGCAGGAGTAATCCCTGTGTCACAATTTGAGGAAGTTCAGATGACTGTGATGGGTTGGTATGAAACAGCCACCTTGGGTATATAAAAAAAACCTCTTGTTTTTCTTTCTCTTGCAGCAATAAGAAGGTATAGGATGGTGTTAAATGGGACAAAGAAAATCTTTCGCCATCAAGTGTCAAAGAAAATACATTAACTGCTAAAATAAGATGTAGAACTGTTGATAGGAAACACTGTTAATGCTAAGAAAATTGTAACGAGGAACACTTAGTTATGGACTTGTGTGATTGTCTAAACATAGCTTTATTTATACAGGTACAAAGAGTCACACTTCCTTCAAACTCTTTATACCTCTACAAAGAGTGGGTTTGATGTTATGGAGAAGAACCTTCCTTCTTCCTTCTCCCCTTCTTCCACCCCCCCTGGCCCCCGCCGTGGACATCAGAAGGTCTGAACCCCCTAACTCCCCTGTTACTGCTCAATAGATGAATCCTCTCAAGTATCTCAAAGGCACTTGTGGGTTATTTCAGACTATCATTCTGGCTTATCTTTTTGCTTCACTCGTACAGCTCCCTTTAATGAGTGGGCTGTTAGTTGCTGTTTCTACTAGACTTCTGGATAGATTCCAAGGAACAGCCTTAAGACAAGGGTTTGGTAAATGCTGTTCTGAGTGTAAAGCCCTGATATTAGCATTAAGGCCTGTTTGCACCCCATTCCTGCCATCAGGAGTAGAGAGGTAAGACCTGGGTTGAGGGTTTCTAGCTGTAAAATGGGAGATGCAGGCTTCATTCCTCTTGCAGCCTTCCTGAAAGGGAAAGTTGCACGTTGGAAGTAGCATTATGGTGGCAAGTAGCCAGCAGAGAAAGCTGATGTATCCCTTGCCAAACAAAGTAGATCACGCTGACTGGTTGATAGTGAATTATTGTAGCTAAAAATAATGACTCTCGCATCAGCAGAACGGAAAAGAACCTGTAATATAGTTGACTAGATTTTAATTACTGGGAAATGAAAGTCAAGTTGCTCTCCTTAGCTTTTGTGAATTGTAATAATTCCAGAGATCCAATGGTAAAGATTAAAATATCTGGATAAATGAAACCATCTGCCTAGAGTGGTGAGATCTGGGTTTGTCACAGAAGTAGTTAGGGATTTCTCATCACATGAGATCATGAGGCTTTGGGTTTCATGGGGGAAACGTAGCTATATGTGGTGGCTGGTGTCACACTAAGGTAGGTGAAATCACCATTATGATTCCTTTGGGTCTGACTCAAAATCTGTTTGGGTTTATAAAAGTTGTTATAATAGCCATAAGTTAAAATCCTGCTTGATGCTGGGGGGTGGGAAGGGTGACACTATGGAAAAAGTAAAGAGCTGTTTGAGAAACTTCATGTTCTTAGGGAATGTGGACTATACACATGTATACATACATGCATAGGTAAAGGCTTTATTTTTATTCTCTAAGAGCTAATACAATAATAACAAAATACCAAAAATACTAAATCCTCCAAACTGAAATGTGCCCTTTCTATCCTGGCCCTCAGAAATAACTGAAATACACTGATTTTCATAGGCTGTGATTCTGATACAGGCACTGAGTAGTGCACAACTGAACAGCACTGAGTGGGGCTGTAACTATGAATTTATCTTTCAAACAGTATTCACTATTTCTGTCCAATATAAAGAAAACCAGTGACTTATTTTTTTTTCCTCTTTAACATACCTTCCTGGTGGCCTCAGTTGAGATTCAGTTGTGGCAGATACAGGAAGGAAAGGAGGCTTTGATTTGCAACACTTGTGTTTTGAGTCTCATATCCAGAGAAAATACACTCAGAGGAGTTTACAGAGTTGTATTAACGCCCTGAGTTCGCACAGGCTGACTGCACAGTTTATTTGTATGCAGTGGGCCTGTGGTCCAAGAGACTTTTGCCAGGAGGAGCTCTCTGTGGTTAGGAGTGTGTGTAGGAACCTCGTCTACAGAATGTAGGAGAGGCAGAGGTGTTCTGGCTGTTAAAGCGTGGGATAAGAATACTCAAGAGGTGACTCCTTGCTGGAGTTGTTAGGCTGCTGTATGTTGCCTGACTATGGGCTGGATGACTGTAGCGAAGCTCCCTTGGGCCAACTGAAAGATTAAGCTAATTAGACCTCTCCCAGAAAAAAATGATAAAAGGCTGTGAGGAAAGTTGCAGGGTTGCCCCAGCAGACTGCCTGCCACGTGTGCCCAGCTGCACGGCGGGGCAACGCTCGGGGAGGAATGGGTTTGCTTGAGCTGCAGGGGGAAAAATGCAACTGCCAGCAAGAAAAACCCCGCAATCCCTGGTTGTTAGAGGGGGACAGACCAGGCTGCTCATGGTGGGAACTGCAAAGCAAGTAGGGTAATTGCTAGGATGACTGAGATTTTCCTTGCTCAGCTCCCACGCTTGTCTTGCTAAATGCGTTCTGTGCCTCGACAGATGGGCTCTAGTCTGCTCCCTCTGCAGCCGCACCCAGCGCTCCAGGTCGGGAGGAACAGACACCTAAAGCAGCGGATCACCACTCCTTTCCACGGTGCCGGGGTGAAAGTCAGAGCTTTTAAGTTAAGAAGAACGTGGTAAATGATCACTGTAGCGCCGTGGAATAACAGATTTAGCACTGTTAATTCGCTTTATAATTACTGTAATAATAATGCTGCCCTCGTTAAATATTAACATCGGTGCCATAGGTACTTGTGTGGGAGATCAGTTGGGCTTCAGGTCTAATTAGCTGGTTACTTAAAATACTATCAGCATGGAGTGTGTGTTTAAAACAGCAACAAAAAATATCTGGGATACGTGTTTGTACTAAGAACAGACACATTGGAGGGTTGAATCCTGTGGATTTTAAGGCCTGCTGACTTCTTTTCATCCTTGTTCTTTGCTTAGTGGAGAGATCTTTCTCCTGCCCTTCCCTGCACAACTACATGATGACATGGTGTCCATATAGAGTGTTCCTGGAAGGAGAGCACCGGGCTGCGTGGAGTCACTTGTGAGTGCTATGTCTGTCCCTGTTGTTCCTTCCTCCCCATCTTGCCACTTCTAATTGCTCTAGGACAGGAGCTGAGTCCAGGGAGGTAGCAAAGCAGTTCCTTCTACTTAAGCTTTGGCATTTTATTAAAACAAAAGTTAAAACTATCAGGTTTTTGCATTACCTTTAACTTTGTCCATAGTCCTTTGCAAGATGTTTTTCACTGTTGCTGGCTGTTTGCAATATGGTGACTTCCTAAACCTGCTTTTTAATGGAAGACTTTCGAGATGGAAGGTGACAGCTGGTTGGTTGTTTTTATTTTTAATGGGCAAGAGATGCCATATCTTGCCAGAGGAGTTTTCAAAGCATACTGAGCAAGGTGAGCTCAGCTTTCGCTGAAAAGGCCACGCTTCATTCAGTCTCTAAGAATCACAGTCGTGCATCTAGTGATTTCTCCAAGCCCGTTTTAGGAACAGGTTGGCATCTGCCTTAATGTTGGGTTCAGAGACCTAAAGAGGAATATTGTCTCTGCAGGACTGCACTGCTAAGGGCTAGACTTCAGCGCCTCCCATAGCACGTTTGTTCTGGGCAGCACGGACAGGTTCAGAGCCTACGTAGGAGTCCCCACGTTGGGAGTTTTGCCAGCTTCTGGGGCAGTTTGTAGGAATCTTTTGCAGATCTTAGCAAATGTGTGTTTTTTTAGTTTTCTCTCAGGATTCTTGCCTTTAGGTCTAGGGTTCCCTGCTACAGCTCCCGACGTCCGCCAAGGTAGAACACGGCAGCGTAACACGGTCCTCGATCAATTGTTACAAATGAAACTTTCTTCATGCCAAATGTCACCAAATTGCAGGCAGTTTTTCAGTTAGGAGGTTAGTGTTGTGGGGAGCAGCACAGCTCTTATTGCATCTCTGCCATCTACAATTTTTCAAGGACATTAATGGGTCACAGTGACTTTCAGCTTGAGCTGGATGCTTTTGAAATCCGGTGTCTAACGAACCAAACAATTAGACCTTTCCCTGTGTACCCAGGTGATTTGCATGTCATTATCCTATTTGCTTTCTGCATTAAAGATTCTCATCTTTCATTTTTGATCTCTGTTAGTTTTACAAATACCAACTTGTGCAGAGTGAGCCTGTTGACCTGTGTCACCACTAATACTTCCTTGTGGATTTTCCGGCACTTTTTCCATCAAGCTTTTAACAAAAAGCCCCGCAGAAGCTGTGCACTTCTGTAAACCAAATATGGGCCATGGCTTGAGAACCACTGCTCCAGAAACACCTCTGCAGTAGAGATGTGTACATATTCTTGCTTTCCCCAAAAGAATGAATAAATCTGACAGCTGTTGAAAAGGAGTTGTAGTTTATTAACGTGGGTAGCATCGATCTCTTGGCTTATATTTAGCTTTTTCCCAATAGCAGAAGTGCAGTATCTGAATTCAGTTGTCATGTTAAGCTGAAGAAATACTGATAGCAGTTACAACTGTGATGTGGTGGCTAGAAAAAAAAAAAGAAAAGAGATCTTTTGATTATTTTGAAAAATTATGTTGTGAAAACACAGCTGGGCAAGTAGGGAATATTGAAATGCTTGTCTTTTGTATTTAGTCCTATATAAATCCACAGCAAAGCTTTCATCATAATGGATCTGGATATGGCTTCAGGACTGTTATTAGTAGGATCTGAGGCTTTGCCATATGACATCTCCAGAGGTAACTGCTTCTGTTCAGCTAAGTAAGGGATGGTTTTGGAAGCCATCCCAGGCAAGTGATTTTGCAAAATAAATGCATCTACTTTGTATGAAGTGATAGCCAGGTACGGAGTGTCTTTTTTCCTTGGCTGTAACTCATACATTTTTAACATGGATGACACTTGGGGAAGGAACCATCTCTTTGTTTTTTCCTCCCTCTTTTTCCCAGTGTCTCTGCTGTGGTCCAGCTAAGTAAGGAGTACCTTTGGAAGCCATCCTGTGCTGCTGGATGGGAAACAGGAGCGTATCTTTTTCAAAAGATAGTCAAGTCCCAGCTTGGTGTGATTCAGGGTAATGCTCTTTTGTATTGTATAGTGCTAACATAGGTCTTCTTCTCTCTGATATTGACGTGTCCCCATCCAGGTTGCTGTTCTTCTCTCTGATATTGACGTGTCCCCATCCAGGTTGCTACACACAGCTGGAAGCATCTGAATCTGAGAAAAGAAGTTCTGAGAAAACCAGTATCGATAACAAGCTAAGCAGAGATAGTGACTGGGACTGGGGGACAGGGTGGGGAGCAGGAATAAAAAAATCAAAGAGCCTTTCAAGTATACTTGCCTTCATCCAAGGTTGCTAGGGTGAGTGGAGGTAATGTGGTTTTGGGGAATGCTGAAGAGAATAATTCTGCCCTGTGGAAGGAGAATGAGGAAAATAGAATCAGGCTTAATGACAGGAAACATTTCCTCATAATCAGGGTTTATTTGGCTGTGCTGTTGGCAGGAAATGGTGACAGTCCCATTCTATGAAGCATTTAAGACTGGACAAAGGGAACAATCCCTGTAATGATATCAAGGGATGAGAAGACCTATTGGAGCCATTTAATGTTTTGTTGCCTTGCTTGATTCTTTTATGTGAGTGATATCACCTTGTTTTCACTTCTGGAAGTACTCGTATGTCCTTTTGTGTTCTGTTTGGTAGATCCAAATGGCATTAGCAGAAAGTCAGGGCTTTTGAAGGTGCAAAACTTGAAGGTGTGCATCTTCTGTTGTCATCTAGTACCATGGGCACAGAATTTCTGCTAATTGGTCCTCCAGCTATTTTGGTTTATATGTAAGAGCATTGAGGGTTTATTGATGGCCTGTGTAGAACCAGTGCTCTTCGTTGTAGAGGAGGCAGGAAAGCAACCATCTGGCAAGTCACACATGTAACATCACCTGTAACAGAAGTGGGGGTTTCTTTGGTTGGTTTTCATTTTCAGGATCAGTAAGACGAGACGAGGGGGATTCATTTATCCCCTGATGATTTGATTTTACAACAGCCTGATCTAATGAAAGGTGTCCCTGCCCATGGCCGGGGGGGGGTTGAAATTAGATGATCTTTAAGGTTCCTTCCCACCCCCCCAACTATTCTATGATTCATATGGCAGATTTATAAAAGGAAAATGGTTAGACTTATGTAGTAAATACATTTTTGTCAAGCTGTAGGTGCTGGTTTCAGTAACCTTTCTTCTCAGAGGTGGTATCTCCACAAGTGGGTGCTCACATGTAGTATCAGCCTTTGTCCCTTTGTCTTCAACATCTTCAACAGGTTTGAGCTGTGTGCTGTAAGCCTTTTTTTTTTTAACTCATAATTTTTCATAATGAGCCATCCATCTCATATTTTTTCATGTTTTCTTACAGTAGCAGCACTTTCCGAAGGGGTGGTCAGCAGTAAACTTGTCTTTACCTACTGGCCAGTAAAGGAGGAAGGCAGGCAAACAAGAAGCAGGAGCTGAAGGTTTGCTGCTGACAGACTCACTGTGCTGGGGAGCAGTTTCCAAACGCTGCTCAGAATGGAGTAAACCTGAGCTGAGCAGGGTGGGGTGACCCTCTAACCACCGGTTCAGCAGGGTGTCAAGCTTCGACTTCACAATGAGGGTGTGGGCCTGAGAGTAGCGCCATGGTCAGGGCAAGTACATCTTACAGCAATAGAAAAGGGAGCAACAAACCGATAAAGAATTAAGGTTTTCCACTGCAGAGGCTGGGGAGCTGGGAAGGAGAGCAAGAATGCCATGATCGTTCTAGAGTTCCATGGTTTGATACCACAAAGAATACAGGTTGCCCATAGGCACCGAGCTCAAGGCTTGCTATTGCAGCGCGTGCCGCCCTTTTGCCCAGTTGAACTAATAGCTGAATTGTTTTGTTTTTTTTTTTTCCTTCACAGTCACCAGTTAATAGAGAGAGGCAGGGCACTTATCTTTCTGCCACGCTATATTTAACGCCTAGGTCGTCAAGGCCACTTGCAGTCAGCGTGGCATTAAAACAGCATGTTCGGTATGTGTCCCGTTAGGAGGGGTGTCTCCTGCGGAGTCAGCAGCATCACTGTCAGGTTTGGATCCCAGTAGAGCTCCAGTGTAGCCTAACGAATGAATAGGGCCTGGTAAAGGTCCCAGTCCAAAGCAGGGATCTGGTTGCATAAATTTCTATGCTTTTTGTTTTAACAGGGAGTCTACACAAGATTTGTTTGGTATCTGAGCAACCAGTTTCTAAAGCATCGAATCCCAAGCAGGAGGCAGGAAAGGCTTCTTTTGATTCTGGAACAAAAGACTTCCGAATACCCTCCCAGCTCTGTATCCTTGGTTTGCTACAGTACAGTGCCACTTCTCCATGCATGAGCCAAGAATGCTGAAGAGGTGAATAGATGCAGATCCAGACCACCAGCTGGGACTTGTCATCTCCCAGAGTGAGTGCTCAGTGCTGCTTAGCACGCTCTAAAAGGCACAGCGTTTGCTAAGCAGAGCTCTTCCTTTTGAGCTGGAGGTGTGCAGAGCCAAGCTTTGTGTTACTCCTCCCCTCTTCTCCCTGGTTCTAGTTTGGAAAGCTACTGTGTCTTCCATGTGTCCTTCCATGCCCCCCTGATGTGTGACCATCAGGGGCAGCACAGCAGTTCTCTCCCCCTTTTTTCTCCCCCTGTCATTCAGCAAAAGTGGAAGGGCAGTGGGAATGCAACAAGGTTCTGTGGTTTGGGCTGAGTGTGGAGGATTGTGGTTCTCTTTTTGTCCCCAGTGGACTTAGCTGTGCAGTAAAGGAAAACTTTTGCCTGATAACTCCCTGGCTTGTACAAGCAAAAATGCTGCTTGCAGTGTCAACTGTTGCAGGAGAAGATCTGCTGCTTAGCTGGCTGTGAGACTTGAGTTAAAGGCCACTGCTGTGGCCACCCAGGGCAATATTGAGTCAGAGACCTCTGGTGATAAGAATATTTGCTGATATCAGTTGAGAAATTCTCCAGCTCAGAAGCTGGGATTTGAGTGCTCTGTGTCTCTCTAAACTGGAAAGGGGAGGAGATGTGATGTGAGTTGGCTGTTCATCACGTGGGCAGTGCATCAGTACCACAGGCGTATGGTTGCTAGGTATCTAAGCACATTCATAAGCATAGCTGATACCATGTGGTTCCAAAGAATTAGGACCTCAAGTTCTCACATTATTCATCATACAAGTGTTGCGGTGTTTGACCCCACTGTCTGCCTGGCTGTGCTGTCCTCCCTAACCCCCAGGGGCTTCCTACTGTATGCTTCCCCAGGGGTCTGATCTCTCTGGGGAGCCAGGACTTACCAAGTCTCTTCACCAGTGATAGATAGCTTGGATGCTGGCCATGCTCTTCGCCCACCACCATGCTGGTAGTGTGCTTCCCCTGCACCGTGGGAGCAGGGGTGTAAGCGGTGCTAGGAGGGTCCAGTGGCAGATAGGACAGGCTGTGCTGGGGGAGAGGGCTTTATTTCTGGGAGAAGGAATGGGAGGGTGGAGTGTCTCCCGCTGCACACCCGCTAGGGGATGATGACCCTCGGGAGAAGTCATCGTCTGATGAGAGATTAGGCTGGCTGGAGTCAAGGGTTACCTGGAGTCTTTCATCTAGAGCTTAGTGCCATAGCCATGGCTGATGGGGTGATAGCTTGCTGGCCTATCAGGAAGGTTGAGATGGTGTTGCTGGATGTGAACTGGCTGCCTCCAGCCAACACGTTGTGCTGAGCTGCAGCACCACAGCCAGTGTTCTCCACAGTGAAGGTAGCTTGGGCGATACGTGCACTACTTTAGCTTTGCAGCTGGCATTTCACTTTGAAGGAAACGATCTGGTTTCATCCTTCTAAATATGCCAAGTGACTCAGTGAGTGACTCACCTGGTCTGCCCTCCCGGCAGCTCTTACCTCAAGACTGTCTCAGAAGGTGTTTTTCTGCCCGGGCGTTCTCTGTCTAACCCCTACCCTGGTGCTGCTACTGGCAGAGAAGATGAGGTGGCAGCAAAGCTGAGTCAAACCTTAGCCATCTGAAGGAGGCAAACCCAAGGGAGTGCTGGATTCTTCCTTACTGGCATGTGGGTGTTTCCCCTCGCTTGTGCTGGGAGCTCTCTGATAGCTCTTGTCAGACGGCCGTGGCACTCTGGCTTTCTCAGTAGTTTTTCTAAGCCCTGTAGTCCCTAAGATCCCAGCATCCCTCCTGCTGGGCAAGCCTGCAAATATGTTATAAGTGAAAGAAGCAATGTGTCCCTCTCCTCACAGAAGTGGTGGACAAGAAGTCACTTGGGTCACCTCCATTACTAGTTGAAGACTTCTGTCCAGCCTGCCTTTGGCCATAGCCTTGTCTGTGTGTTAACAAAGGACTGAAACCAGTTTGAGAGTCTGCATCCTTCTGTGTTGCCTCTTTGAGTCACTAACCATCAATAGCTTTCCTTATTGCAGGAGTGGGAGAGAGCGGGAGAGCACTAGCAGATGGGTTTGGAGGAAGGGACGTTCAAAGCCTCAGCTCCTCAAGGGACTTAATTCTCTCCCTTACTGTGAGTTAGAGATGACTTACCCTGTTAGGCTTTGCTTTAAAGTGCTGCCTCAAACATTGTCAAGGAAATGACACCACATTAAAAATATGAATGTGATGTAGTATAATGTGTTTACTATAATTTACTCACACCATTAAAAAGATTATAATGATTATAAAATAAAGTCTGAATATTAAGAGCATGATGCCAAAGAACCACCCTTACACCAAAACAGTGATTACCACTGGGACTGGAACAAAGGAGCAGAGGGACAGTTTTGGGCCGGGGAGCTTTGCTGGCTGAGAGGGAGGATGGGGCTGCCCAGTCTCCCAGACAGAGTCAGGGTCTGTGGACACTGCCTGGTCACTGGTGCATGAGCAGGAGGTGGGAGGACGGGCAATTCACCCTCAAAACCATGAGGCTGTGGGAGAGGAGCTGTGGCGAATGGGGCAAGAACTGGGGAGCCAAGCGCCAGGGAGGATGCTGTCCTCCTTGGAGCTGGAAGCTGCTCCCTGTCCTGGTTGTAGGAACAGCCAAGGGCTTTCTGCCTGGAAGCCTCTCTCCCCTTGGCCTCATTCCATTGCTTTCCACAAAGGAGCCTGAGGGAAGGGCTTGGCAGGCACCGAATGCTTTGCTCCTCTCCTGTTGAGATCCATGGAGCTTCTGTCCTTGTGTTTGCCTCAGGTGGGGAGTGCAGGCAGGGGGAGACTGGCCAGTGGCCTCCCCTCTTATCCCAGGCCTGAAGGTGTGTATGGCCATGGCTCAGAATGGATTGCATCAGGCCTGACTTTGGGAATTGAACTTTTCAGGCCTAATATGCTTTCCTGAAGGAAACTGTATTTCCCATTAGACTCATAGTACAGGGGATATAACGAGGGCTGGTGTGAGTTCTCCCAGGGCCCTGACTGACTGGCTGAGGCCCTTGCTGAAACCTTGCTCTCAGAGCTGAAGCCCAAGTACAGGACAGATCAAAGCCCTCTTCTGCCTCCCCTGCTTCTCTGAAGAGGGTCTCTGCCTCCCCTCCTTGCTGACTCAGATCTATTCTGGTCAATTCTTGCGTTTGCATTAGAAAGTAAGTGATTAATTCTTCCTACAGAAGTAAGCAAGGTTGATGGCAGGGGATGTTTGTGGTTTAGGGACAGACAAGAAATCGAGGTGATCTGGTTTGGGACCCTTGCTTGGCTCAGCCACAAGTTCCTCAGAGAGCTTTGGGTGCTCCACTGTTTGAAAATCCATAAAGGTTGGACTTCAAGCAGATGCTGCAAATTAAGTAGGTGTGATGGGTTCAACACAAGAATTTCTGGCCCATGTCATGCACAATTTATCTGACTAGACTTTTCTGACTTCAGCAATAATTCCTAAACCTGATGAGTTTCTCATCATTTGAGGCTTCTGAAGATTTGCTTTGATTTATGTGGTCTTTCTATTTATCAGCTAAACCACTGGGCAAAGAGATACCCGTCCTCTCAGAGGTGATGAGGGCAGGCAGGGGAGACCTTTTTATCGCAGCTGAACTTGGATCGATTTAAATTTAGCAGCAGCGAGGGAATCTCTGACGATTTTGCTGTGGTCCTGTTTTCTGCCATGAGTGATGGCTTACGTTTCGCAAGAGAACTCTGCTCCTTCCCTTCTTCTGCTTCATGTGCTTGTGTGGAAAGAGCAGGAGTAAATCAGTGCAAGCAGCAGCCTTGCAACACTCTAGATGTGGTTCTTGTGCGTGACAACAGAGGAGAGTTTGATGTGGGCTGAGTGAGTAGTAGGCAGAGTTTCTTTTTCACACATTGTAGGTGGAGGAGAGACCACTGAAGCCAGGCTGGGCGTTAATGGTGATCTAACCTCAGAGAGCTTCTGACACCGACTGGTGATGGAAGTACTGTTAGTAACAGAGGTGTTAGAAAAGTTGGTTTGCAAGGATATACAGTTGTTTAAATATTAAGCATGTGGCATGGGTGCTTTGTTTGTCTAGTTGGGAACACTGGTCTGAAAATGGGGTGATGCAATGCACAATGATCTGCTGATGTCAATGGGTTTGTTATATTTCAAGTCAAAAACCCGTACGACTTGAACACCAGACGTAGGACAAATAGGGATTAGGAAACAAACCTGGCACTTTGGTTTCTAGTCTGTCTTTCCATGCCTCCGTGCTGCATCTTTGTCATTGCTATCTTCAACTTCGTTTTCAAAACAGCCTGTAGTTGCAGCTGTGCTTATAGGCAAGGCCTCCTCTCCCTGCAGGTCTTGCTCCTGGTGGTTTCTTGCTTCCTTTTTCTCCTTTACTTATAACGCCTGTCTCAGTTTGGTTTAGGTTGCAAGACTTGTCCACACGGAGGAGCCTGTTCTTCAACAGCCCTCTTCCTCTCCTTCTGAATCTCTGTGAAACCTTTACCTGTTTCCTTTGTGCAGTGCTGCACTGATGTTAGGCTTGATATTCCATATCTATAGATCTTCACAAAGATAGTGATTTTTAGGTGTACTTAATACCTGCAACTTCTGCTAAATTTAAGGTGCCCACCTCTGGCAATGCTCACACCAGGCTGTGACCATGGCAAGGAGAAGGATGCAGCTTTTGTGGCAGGACAGTACATCATGGAACAAGACTGGGACAAAGGTTACAGTAAGTGATCTTTAGACTATTTAAACCACCTAGCTTTGTGTTCACATCAATTTAAATTCTTTAACTGCTCAATATTTTGGGTAAAAGACAACCCTTAAAGATGCCAAATCGATCTTTGACATGAGTTACTCAAAGTTACAAGATACTTCAGCTCCTTCAGCAGACTCTAGACAGGCTGAACTTTGTAACTCCTGAAATATTTAAGGGAGCTGCAGAGAGGAGTCAACTGCAGAGTCAAAACTAAAAGTAACCCTGTACTTAGTCTCTCCCCTTGCTTTTTGAATGAGGATGTTTCAGGCCTTTTTCAGTTGTCACAGCAAATAAAACCACTTTGTACTAAAAGGTGGGTAGTGTATGCATATTTTGGGTTGGAAGTGCTTGAGCGACACATGGGAAATATTTATTATATTTCATCACTCTTTCACGATAGAAATGAGCCCTTTGGAGGAACTGGCTGTAACTGAGCTTTTCAGGAACTCTGGCTCTATTTACTGCCTTTACATGCTTTTGAAAGCAGTTTGTACAGGTGAGTAACCTGCTCTGTGTGTGTAGATTAACCTGTGCAGGTAAGACAGAAGCTTTTAAATACTTATCACTACCCCTGTGCTCTGGTGGTGGTAGAGCTTTCTGGATCTGCTTTCCCACACCTTTGTGGCCAGCACCCTGTCCCTAGCGCTGGCAGTGCTCTTCTGCAGACACACGATGACTGTCCATGTTTGCTTTATTAAGCAGTGTTGCAACTGGCACTAACTGGCATTTTTCTGATGACCTTCACCAGGAGACAGGGAACTGAACGGGCTGTGGACCCTGTGCTCCAAAGGTGGTGGAGGACATAGACGTGCTGGCAAGTCAGTCTGGGGAAAGCTGATGTCACTATTGCTTGGTCTATAAACAAAGGACTTCTGTTTCCAAAGCTGAGAAGCCCTAGCCTTTTTCCAAGCTGTGCCTCTGTTTGAAAAACAAGCCTGGACCCAGTTGGGTGAGTGAGCTGCGTGTAGTCACCGGTGCAGTCTGCCCACGGTGCCTCCCAGCCTCCCCAGATGAAGCATCCCACACACATCAGTGAGCCGCGCGTCGCCAGGTCCCTCGTCGGTGACCTTCAGCAGAGCCATCCCAGCGTGGGCTTGGCAATAGGCTTGACTTCTGTCCTAGAGTAACAGGAGGGGCACAGCAGTCAGCTGACTTTGGCCCCGTCACAACCTCCGGAGGGGACCCTTTCTGTCTGTTAAAGCCAATTGCCCGCGAGCCGGCGGGGAGGGCTGCAGGGAATCACAGGGGCAGCTTTGGCCTTGGGTTCTTGTTTTGTTAATGGCTTCATTTTAAGATGTGGGATGTCTTGCCCAGCCTGTCAGGGCTGGTCCAATATGTAATTACCCTCACACTTTGGGAGCCAAAGCGTCTTTCCAGTGCACGGTTCAACTGACCAACTCCCCACTGCTGAACCTCATTAGCATCTCATTTATCAGCAAGGCTGGTAAATCTTTCCTCCCAACCCCAGCTCTGTCCCTTCCCTGCCTCAAGGCACTTTTCCGTGCAAATTAGACCTGACTCCTTTACTTCTCCTCTGTTTTGGAAGATGTTTCCATGCCATTGTTACAGAAGCAGTGGGGAACATGTACTCAAATAAAGAATGTGGTAACAGAGATAGATTATTTTAATTTTTTTAAATTGAGTGGCTAAGCAAGGGATCTGTTCTGTGCATTTCTGTGTTTTTATTATCAAGGAGGCAGCTGAAGAGAACAGTTACAGTTGTTCTCTGCTTTCTAGCAAGGGACCTAAATTTCCCATGGTAATTAGCTTGAGCATGTATCAGCTTGGTTTCCTGGGAAAAAGGAACATTTGCTCTTCCAGGAAGCATTTTCAGTGCCATCAGTTTAAGAACAGCAATCTTCTTTCTGTTGCATCTCCAATTTCAGAAGTATGACTTATCTTTTATTGTGCATGCAGTAGGGAGATTATTTTAGATGAAGCACCGTTCTGTTCTGCTGAAGCATGAACAGCTTATAGTGCCTTATATTCTGTGTTGGTTTTTTTTTTTCTTTCCCTAACCAACATGAATTCATGAATAGAGAAATTTGTGCCTTGAACATGGGCCTCGTCTCTCTGAGCACATCAGTTCCTTGATGACCCCAAAGAGGATAACGACGCAAGCGGCAGACAGCTCCCTGACTACAGATTTAAGCACTGAAACAGAACCCTGGCGTTTCACTGATGACTTCCAAGAACAGAGGCGAAGCTGCAGCGCCGTGGCCTCAGAGGTTCCTGTCCCTGCAGTGCTGGCAGGGGCAGTGCCAGCTTCACAGGGAAGGCAGCAGTGTGACTGCCCAGAGTGCTGTAGGGTAAAGGTTGCAGAGCAAAGGACCGGAGCTGTACCCTTTGCTCAGGACTTTGATGTGTCTAAATGTAAATTAGGACCTTACCCCGAAAGGGCTTTCTGATCTGGAGCATCTCAGAAGGGGGAAGGATGGATATCTAAGCTACTCCCCAGGTACTCAGAGTGGACACCAAGGCTTCCACAGCTCTCTCAGCTGAACCTAAGCCATCACATCCTGCTGGGGGCTGGCAGTGGAGGGGCCAGAATCCACTGAATAAAGAGGCATCTCTAGCATCCTGGGCCATTGCTATAAATCCTTCTGGGCGCAGCTCAAGGGGGCTGGCCCTCCTGCCCTTCTCACCCCACAGCAATCACATGCAAGGGCTGCAGGGTCCATTCCTGCCAGGGCAGGAACATTTTTGGCCAGAGCAATGTGTTTACTCCTGCTTTCCTCTGCCTGACAACTAGCACCTCGGCTCTCCCAGGGTGAGCAGAGCTTTTTCCTTTTGCAGGGAAACCGACTGTTGTTTAGGCATATTTTAAAATGTGTTTTGTTCAGCTGCACATCTCTGCCAGCCTCCTTCGGGGAAGTTTGAGTAGCATCTTGCTTCTCTTTGGGCTTGTATGGAAGACCAGGAAATTTTCATCTGTGCCTTTAAAAAAAAAAAAAAACCAAAACAAAAAACCAACAAACCACAAAAAAAAATCCCTATCCCTGCCAAGATTTATTAGGGGAGCTGTAAAAAAGGAGTCATCCTGTTCCAGGACGGCGAGGCTTATGTAAGAGGGAAGTCCTAAGGAAGGGAGACTCCCCCACCCCGCACACGCTTTCCCGAGGCACATGTCACTTCAGGCTTTTCAGGCGCTCGACTGGCATTTCTATCGCATCTGCCACAGGTTTATTAGGAGGTATTTACAAATATATTCTCCCACATCCGACCCCCCCCCCCTCCTCCCCCCTC
>VZTM01021194.1:59068-115839 GCA_013400555.1 Jacana jacana
TGGGGTCTTGGGGGTACGGAGTTCAGGATGCATAGGGTCAGGAGTACATGGGGTCCTAGAGATAAGAGATGATGGGGGGTATGGCGTGCAAAGAGCATAGGGTCCTTGGGGCACAGGGTCTGGAGGGTATGGGACAGGAGAAATATGTGGACGTGGGGTCCTGGGGTCCCAGGATCATGGTGTCCAGAGACTATGGAATCCTGAGGGTATGGGGTCCTGGGGTCATGGTGTCCAGGAGGCATGGGGTCTTGGGGGTATGGGGTCCAGGGCACACAGCTCAGTGGCACATGGGGTCCTAGGGATATGAGGAAATCAGGGGTATGGGGTGCAAAGAGCATAGGGTCCAGTGGGCATGGGGTCCTGGGATTATGGGGTCCTTGGGGTGTGGTGTCCATGGGGCATGGCATCCAGGGGGATGTGGGGTCTCAGGGTCATGGTGTCCAGGAGCCATGAGGGTCCTGGGGGTATGGGATCCAGGGCACATGGGATCAGGGGCAGCTGGAGTCTTAGGGATATGAGGTGATGGGGTTATGGGGTTCAAAAAGCATAGGGGCCTGAGCTCCTGAGTCTATAGGATCTGGAAAAACACAGGGGCATGGGGCCCAGGGGTCCTGTGGGTATTTGGTCCTAGGTGCATGGAGTCCTAAGGGTATTGGGTCCAGGGGTCCTGGTGTTCTGGGGTATTGAGCTCCAGGGTCATGGCATGGGGTCCAGGGCACATGGGGTCCTGGGGATACTGGGTGCTAGGGGCATGGTGTCCAGGAGCCAGGGGTTCCTGGGAGTATAGGATCACAGATGCATAGAGTCCTGGGGGTATAGGTTTTGGGGAACATTGGGTCCTGGGGGTATGGTGTCCAGGGGGCATAGGGGTATAGGGTCCCAGGTGCATGGGGGCATGGAGCCCAAGGGGTATGGGATCCTAGGGTGTAGGGTCCCAGGGTCATGGTGTCCAAGGGAAATGTGGTCCTGGAGGTATGGGGTCCAAGGCACATGAGATCAGGGGCACGTGGGGCTCTGGGGATGTGAAGTGCTGGGGGTATGGGGTACAAAGAACATAGGATCCTGGGGGTATGAGGGTCCTGATTCTATAGGAACTGAGGAACATGGGGGCCTGAACACATGGGGTCCTGGGTACAAGGCATCTGGGGTACATGGAGAACTGTGCACAGGGGCTTTGAGACACCCAGGCTCCTGGGTGCAGGAGGCTGCAGACATAGCAGGACACACAGGGTCCCAGGCAGGGGGTGTCACATCTCCCTGCCTGCCCTGGCTGGGTCCAGCCTGGCCCTCCCCAGTTCTTGTCTTGTGCCCTGCTCACAGGTGGCCGTGTCCGGAGGCTGCCACTGTCCTCCAGCCAGCGCCAGCTGCGGGGTCCCACATGTGTGCGTACACGTGCTCGCTGTGGAACTCGTGGCTCTCGCTTCTCTCCCGGGTAGTGACATTTGCCTGCAGCCCTTCCTGCTGACAGTCACCCGCCAGGCTTTGGCTACGGAAGAGCGAGGAGATGGTTGTTGGGACCTGCTTTCCCATGAGGCCTCCTTACTGAGAGCAAATCCTGGGATCTGTGCCATCCTGAGGAGGTTCAGAGCACTTCCCTCTTTCACATTGTGTGTTTGAGCCCCAGCATCTCCCTCCCCCTCCAGCCATCACCCTCTCAGTCGGGAGGGTGTGATCAGACTCTCCACAGGCGGGTGATGCCGGCCACTGTTGGATTCATGGCCGAGAAGCTCTGGTTTTTTCCATCCTCGGGATTCCCTGAACTTCCCCTCGCCAGTGAGGGAGGACAGTTTCTGCTGGTCACTGCTGGAAAGGGTGATGCTCTGCACTGTCCCAGCATGATGTGTGAGTGTGTGTACACACCGGTGGGGGGATCACCAGGCATCTGCTGAAATGCCCCTCTCCCGTGCAGCCCTGCTCAGGGTGGCGGGGAGGCAGCCCGCGGCACGCTGCCAACCCTCCCTTTGACCCTGATGTGAGCGAAGTTGGCGAGGAACAACCGCTGCCTTTGTTGTGCCTCTTCTGAACCACCACTCAGGCGGGGAAACAATGCTTAAACTGTGCTTGGGGTTTGCTTTGTAGCTTCTTCCCCGCCACGTGATGCTCATGCCAAAACCCGGGGGTCCGTGTGAGGGGCTGCTGGGCAGGTGGGCGAGCTGGGCAGGAACGCTGCCCACCACCGTCGCGTTCAGAAACCCTCGGTGACCACATCTGAGGGAAGAGCAATCAGGGTACCGTGCGCTGAGCTGCTCTGCTGGGGAAAATTATGTCCAGTGTTTGTCACAGCACGATTTGTCATCCGAGGATCCCCCACGGATCCCCGCAGCTCCTGGCGTCTCGGGTGTCAGCCGCCGCACGGAAAATCCTCTTTCATCGCCCGTGTCCGATTCCAGGTGAAAACTCATCAAAGGCACCCGCTGCCACCACTCCCTTGCCTGGCAGTTGCATCTTATTACTGCAGGCATGGGGTAACTTGTAAGAAAGAAATGGTTTAAAAATAGCTAATTCTATAGCCTGCCCTTTGTGTCTGCTGCAGCCTCACCCGCCTGTGCCTCGCTGCCCATCACTGGTGGCAGCAGTTCCTGATGCATCTCTGTGTGCCACCTGCTGCAGGACACGACCCAACCCGACCACGAATCTCAGATCCTTTCCCTGCCATCGCCAGGACATTGCCATCGATTTGGAGATCCAGCCTGGTGACCAGCCAGGTTGCCCAGCCCTCTCTACTCATCTTCCATGGACACCTGGGTAAGCCAAGTGGTGTTGTCCACAGGGTAAGTCAAGTGGTCAACCCGAAGGCAGGGGATTAGTGTAGCCACAAAACCAAATCGGCTTTTGCATAAAAAATTAATGCTTTCAGCATGGAAGTGGGACTGATTTTCTCAGGCCAAGCTCTCCTGTAGAGGTGGGAGAACCAGCTACAACCACAGGGCCTGGCTTAAAAATAGGCCAGAGCATGTCGAATCCTCAGGGCCTCATGTCCAGTGGGTGACCCAGAGGCTGGCCACTGTTTGCCAGATGTATTTGTCACGTACATTCAAAGCAGGAGCCTGTCTATGGGCTGCAGTGGAGAAAAAGTGTCATGTTTGCCCCAGAATTGTTTATAGCGTGCCCAGCACTAGTGATAAACCATGGCAACACAAAAAGGTTTCCATTTTGTGATATATATTTTACACACAGACCCACGAAAGTGACTTGTTTGTTTGCAGCCCAGCCTGGGTTTAATCACTTTGAATTAAGTAACTGATCTTATTACTGATCCGACTATGAGAGGGCTTATCACAGGTTCTTTGGCACATGATGAAGATTATTCCTCTGGTGCAACCACGTCTGAGTAATGTGATGTGTCCTCTTGAAGCTATTTTTTCTTCCACCTTTCTCCAGGACATTGATTCTTTTGGATTTTCCAGCCAGTGACACCAACCCAAGCCTGCTTAGTGCTACCGAAACGCAGCCAGGAAATGGACCGGAGGAAGAGCTCCGCCGTCTCTTGTACCAGACATCATTTGTTTCCTGAGTTTGTCATTAAAATGAGGGAAGGATCATATTGACTGACTTGGACATGATTGTGGGTGTAATTAAAAGCAGTGTGAAAACAGGCAGTATCGGTGAGCACACTAAACATAGTTAATCTTTAGTGCTGGTTTTGAGCACGAGAGGAAAGATGGGCGAAGAGTACATCCCTCATTTTTGAAAAGGGCTGAAAGACAGGAGTTTTACTCCAGTCCCAGCAAAGATTTAGTGCACAGGTTTGACTCTGAACATTTACCAGTCTCCTCTCTGGAAAGCAGGCTTGGGACCAAAGGTCAGCAGAGTTTGGACAACAGCCCCAACTCCATGGTGGGCTGGAGCAGCAGAGCTGCTTTGAGCCCCTGGCTCTGGGGGGGCTTGGTCAACAAGTTGGATAGAGGCATGTATTGTCCCATTGAGTTAAAATTCAACCATCTTCAGGGAGAAGTAATGAGTGAGGAGAGTTGACAGGGGGTTGCAGCAGGGGCTCTGGACTGGAATATACACACTGAATATCCCCCTCCAACTGCAGGTATGTCACTGACCTCCAGTTTAACCTCCCTGTGACCCCAACATCCCGTCTGCATCAGGGGAGTGGGAATGCCGCTTCCACCATCCTGTTTTAGCTGGTGAGCATTTTAGGTCAGGGATAATATGCAAGTGTATTGGCTTGGACTTTGGGGTCCTGGCTCTGCATGGGGACCCTTCTGCTCTACTGTGTTAGACAGGGGACAGAGGTCATCCATCACTGGCGCACGGGGAGACAAGGAGGCAGAGCTGCTGGCAGTCAACTGATGGGACACATTCTCCTTTGGTGAGGACACGCTGGTTGAAGAGGTAGATGGAAGTCCCAGGCACCTCTGGCTGTGATGAATAATAGCTGTTGCTGACACCTCGTGGAAGCCCTAGATAAACATTTTCTCCAGAAACCTTCCTGTTTCGTTTCCTCTGCTGCTGCTGGTTCCCCTTATTCCTATCATCTCCTTGATGAGCTTATCCTTATTTCTGTCATCTCCAGGGCACCCAGGTGAGAAGCAGCTAGCAGGGCCCTCGGCTGCCCACAGGACCAGGGATAGGAGGGCAGCCCAGGAGGAAAGCTGCCCAGGGCCTGTCCTTTCCCACCCCAAGAAGGAGGAGGGCAAGTCTCCTCCTTCTGTGGTGGTGAGGGCAACTCATTGTGGATGTATGTTGCATATCAGATGTGGAGAGGAAAGCAATGCCCCCTCCCACCTTATACCCACTTCTGAGGCTGTAACATCCACCGTGCACTTGCCTTTTGTGTGCCTGTTTTGCCCAGCTCCATTTTTCATGGGGGGCATATTGGCAAATGGCTGTGAAAAACCACTCTGTCCTTTCATTTCAGAATCTCAAACTGCTTTGGAAAAAAAGGACACAGAAGTTTTCCTGTGAAGTGGGAAAATATTTTTGCTTGAAACACAAGACTGCTGAAGATACCACAGAGTCAGAGGTGATCTGGGTTGGGGCTCCTGGCTCCCTTACTGCAACCATCAGACAACATCACTCCATCCAGGGGAGGAGTCCTGGCCTCGAACCCTGTTGTCACCGCTCACCCCCGCACTGTCTCGCTCAGCACCCACCTCTTCTTCCTCCTCAGCCTTCTTTTGTGTTACAGGCACTCTCTACTTGCCTGATTTTGTATGAGTCATCATTTTACACAGAGCCTGAGCTGCCTGTAACCCTGGCTGCTTTGCTTGCTTTGCTGCTTTGTGGGGTCAGCTCCATCCTGACCCCGCAGCAGGAAAGAAAATCTGCTTTGGAAACAGCAAAACGAACAAGCCTTCTCTTGTTACTCTTGTTTCCTGGCTGCTGCTGAGCTAATGTGACACCCTTCCAAAACACCACATCTCAAATGACGCTTGGGAGCCCAAGTAAAGCTCTGAAACACTTTGTTTTAGCAAGGAAACCTCTCCACTGGTTCTGGAGGAAGTACATGGTGCGAGGGTTCACCGCTGTCAAACGGCTGTGCCAGCTGATAGAGGCTGAATAAATGGCTCGGCTGGTGCCACGGATCCGTAGAGGTTGTCAGTATCAATGTGGTTTAACCCAATTTTTAAGGCTTTGAAACTTATTTTTCTTTCTGGTTCCTTGACAGAGAAAAGTGGCCTGGCAGAAGTGAGCTGGGCAGCAAGGTCCTTCAGCTGTAGCTATCTCACAAGCCCTCCGGGATGGGCACATGCTATCATCAATGTCCTCTTTATTTTGACTGGGTTTGCAGGCCTAGTCTGCAAAAGCCTCATTGCCTTGATTTTGGCACCTGTAATAAATAAGATACATTCATCCTTTGGGAAACCTAGGGAAACTCCCAGAGCAGCAGCAGAGATTAAATTTGATCCAGTATGTTACAGGGGGAAGCTGAAAACTGTACTTGTCTCTTAAAAGATGAAAAGGTACCTTTTGGGGAGCCTTTCTGTTTCATAAGCAAGCAGATGAGAGGGGTCAGAGAGCTCCTGGCTCTGGCAGATGATTGTGGCCTTCAGCTTGATGTTGGTTGTTAAAAATATTATCCCAGATGTATTAATACGACCAGACTGGATTGCATCTGAGCTGAACATTGTGAGCCTAAGGCAGGACATAAATATAGAAGCAAAACAGCCTGACATAAGAGTCATCTGTCCTCTTCTACACAAGAAGTGAAGGGGAAAGAGAGGGAACTTCTTCTGGTGCAATTTTTAGATGCTTCCAGGCATGAGCCTGAGCTTTGGAGAGTGCCTGCACCAGGGTCCTGGGGCAGAGAAGACCCAAGACCCCCACATATCCCCTGCTCATCCCTGAGCGTGCTCTTGCCACAGGACTGTGCACTCAGCACATTTTTAACCCGGGGTTAGATTTGCCTAGACAAGGTCTGCGATCGGGAATGACTATTTGTTTGATGTGTTTGCCTAACAGGATTACCCTTATCACAATGATAGAGCAACCTGGCCTTGGCAGAGCAAACCCCAAGGGCCTGAAGGGTCAAGCCCTCAGCCCTCGCCTCCCTTGCACCCCGGTGTGCGCAGCGTGGCTTTTCTCTGCTATCATGCGATACCCAGCCAGTGCTCTGGCTGGCATTCAGTGCTCTGCTTTTGGAAAGAGCAGTTGTGCCATGTGCCTCTGCTGCCTGCATCATGCTTGGCATTTCTCCCTCTGCACCTGAACCAAAAAGAATGAAAAGAAAATCAATAATATTCAAAGGTTAGAAAAGTGATGCGGTGCTTTACCATCAGAGAAGGAGATGCCTTCCCCATCGGGAATAGCTCTGAAGAGGTGCCTGATTCAATTCAGCGTGAGTTTGTTGCCCCTAAGAAGAGAGCTATAGGTAATGAACCAACAAGGTGTCTGCTTTTTGCAGCCTAACGTGCCAAAAATCATTATGAAAGCATCTGTTTGTCTATAAAAGTGTATCTGTGGTTATTAAAGTGTATCTGTGGTTATTAAAGTGTGCTGACCTAAAAGACTCGAGGAAGGCAGAGGATGAAAGTTCCATTTTCCTGCAGGTAAATAGGATAAAGGCTTTGCTAAAGCAGGGCCTGGCACCACTGATGATGGGCACCCAGACTTGTCCACCCCAGCTTTTTGCTGCTGTGGGGGCACCTCTTTGCTCCCCAACAATGTCATTTTCACCCCAGCATTTCTCGGGCCGGTTGACATGAGCCTGACTTTACCAGCTTCCTGGGCTATTTGAGGAAGCAGAACTTGCCGCTTGCTATGTGCTGGTTCCAAAACAAGCAGGATCCTCTATTTATAATGTGCTATAATTGGCCTGAATGAAACTTGTGGTTCTCCGGGCTGTTGGCACAGCAGCGCCCTAATTCCAGGGGATGCTGCTGGGAAGGCTGTGAGCCGGCTCTGCATAAAGCCAAGGGATGCGTAGGTATCTACTGTGAGCCGTATGTTCACAGCCTCCTGGTTTCGGGAGCAGGCTGTACTCATCAGGGCGGTGTAAATGCCTGTCTCTAGATGAGGTCTGGGGGGATGGAGCCTCTTTGGAGCCAGGCAGAGAGAAATCTTCCCGCTGCACCACTGTCACCGTGGGGATGCTCGGGTTGCTGCAGGGAGCGTTACCCTAACCGTCCTTTTATCCACTTGTTTCCACACTGGGGGGTAAGCAGGGCTCTGTGACTCGAAACTTACCAGTTCAACCATCGGGCCTAAATGATTCAAGTTCACCTGTAATTAGTGTGGATTTAATTTTGGTGGCACATGTGGCTGTTCAGACCCTGCTGCTCAGTGTGGAACTGTTCTGACCTCGTAGCTCGTTGCAGGGCGAACTCCTCCTATCTAAGACAAAGCAAGGCAGCCACCTCGCTTTTCTCTAGCAGCAGCTCCCTACGGTACAATGCTTACCCAAGGCTTGTATTTGATCTGGTTTTGCTGAATAAATCCCCCTGCCATTTGAATCGTAGAACACAATAGATATAAGGCCTAGCAGAAAGATTGCACGTCTTCAAGGACTTATTTTTATTCCCATTTGTTCATTCTCTCTACTCTTGGCTGCCACTGGGTCTGCTGAAATAACAGGGATGAGGAAAGAGGGCAGCTCTGTCACGAGCTTCCTTCGGTGGGAAGGGGTTGCAGCAGTTAACTCTGATGGCAACGGCCGCCTCAATACGCAGATACTCATCTGTCACCTTACATCCCCATAGCAGACCTGCCTTATTCCTGGAAAAGATTGGATTATCAGCCCAAAGCCTTTTTGCTTTTGCAAAGTGGCTTTTAGAAGGAGTCTTTCTTCCCCTTTTGTTTTATAAAAAAACAGCCAGCAGTCTTCCAGGGCTGCCTGAAGCTGCTCTGCTGCCAAGAAAACCTCCCGGCTCTGGTGATGAGGCCTCTGTCATATTTCCGGTTTCTCCGTAATTATTTTCTAATTAAATTTTCCAATCCAAGTATGATCAGGAGGTTAGACCGGAGCAAGTTTGCAGTAAGGGTTTTTCAGTTTGCTTGTTCTTTTTCTAAATCAGTAGCTATCCTCTATGCAGAGGCAACAGGATCGTGCTGTGCATGTAAAGGTGCCTAAAACCAGGGCAGCGGTGCCTTTTACCTGCAGGATTCGGCCCTAGCATTATTTTATGCAATTCTCCATTTGGAAGTGTTGCTTTTGCCACTGAAATGATTGTAACTGCCTGATTAGATTCCTCTGGAGTGTGGTTTTTTATGGCTCCCGGTAAGTGGCTGGGAGATGAGGTTGCAGCTCCCTTTGCCAGGTTTTCCCTCCGCTGCTGCCCATTCAATTTAGGGAAATGGGAGGGCTGATGTTTTCCAAGGTGTTGCCAGTATTTTGTGATGCCTCCAGCCCAGGAGAGAGAAATTAGAAAGGGCTAAAAAGATGATGTGAAGTAACAGGGAGATGAGATGTGTGACAAAACCAAGCCAGGTATAAATAGTGAGGCTGGTATAAATAGTGAGGCTGAGAAACACCTGAGCCCAGCTTCTAAGGATGGCAGAAAGGTCAGTTTGCTCCCTGCTACCCCCTGAGCCACCTGGGGTGAGCCTGGGGGCTCCGGCTGGCTGGTCCCCCTCAGCTCTGTTCCCCAGCCCTCTCCTGCAGCCTTGCTCACCCATCAGGACCAGGATGGGCTCACCAGGCTCACGGCTGTCTTCCATCCCTGCGCTGGAGCAGCAGCCACTGCTGACACAAGCAATGTCTTTGGAGCACATGTGGGTTTTTCATTGCAGGAAGGTGCAAAGCATGTCTGGGCAAGCTCTTGGGCTCCTTCAGATGTTTCCCCAGATCCTGCTGCTGCCAAGGCTGAGGAGCATGGCATGCTATGGAGGCTGGGCAAGGCTGGTGCCCAGTGCCAGCCATGCAGCCTGTCTCTGTACTTTCCCCCCTCCCTCCCCACACTAACACGGTCCATTGCAGACAGGGGTTGTTTGACAGGCTCGCCCAGAGCAGCATCTCCTGAAGAGCTTGACAGTGTGGGTGGGAATTTCACTTCAATAAAGTGATATTTTTGTACTTAATCCAGTAGGAAGGCCGGTAGCACAAGCAAGGAGGAAAGGTCTGTGTGTGCTGAGTTACATAGAGCTCTGGGGGCTGGAGATGTGTATGAGTAATTAAACTTTACAGTTTCATAGCTCATGCTAAGAAAGTATTGTGGGAGACAGACAAAATACTCAGTTTTCACTATTCAGATCTCTGCTTTGTTGCTGCCTTTAGCCCCACTCTTCTGCCCCCAAATCAGGGATGACAGAAATGCCTGTGTCCCAGTTTGCAGCCAGGTGTTTCAGCTTAAACCAGAGGAAAGGGGGTCTGGGCTAATCTATCAGTGTAGTGGGATGAAGGAATATAGGTCTTGAAGTAATACCTGTGCTCAGGAGAAATAATGTCCTTGGCTTGGTTTGGCTTGGCTTGGCTTTGCTTTGGCTTGGCTTTGCTTTGCTTTTTTAAATGGTATCAGCTTTTGAGATCCCTTATACTTGTGATTGGGTTTAGAACACAGGAAAAGTAAGATTTTCTATCAGTTTACCCTGGAAATCTTGCTGTTGTGTCTGTGGTGCAAGTACTCTTGGAGACAGGCTGCTCTTGCAATTCATGTGTTCTGTGGAGCAGAAAGAAAAACATTTTGGTGAGGGTTCAAGCACCTTTCCCTGTTGTCCTGGTGATAAGTGCCTTGTAAGAGTTCAAGGTCTGTTTGCTTGTATTAGAATAAAAGCAGCCTTTTTATAGTTGCTGCTGGCATCCATGGGTTCCTTGAGGGTGCTGGCTGTTGTTCCTGTGTCCAGGCTGTTCTTGGAGAGTGTGATAAGGTCGTGCTGTGAGGGTTACAGTTTGTCCTGCTTCAGAGGTGAGCTTCCAGGTCTCCGGTCTTTGGCATTTTGCAGTGGTTATGCTATGGCAAGCATGCAGACTAGGCTGGATGCTTTCTCCAAGGGGCTGGAACTTTATGGAAGGAGAGTGGGATGGTGGCACAACCCTACTGCAGTGGTCCCTGGAAGCAAGCCAAGGATGGCTGCTGCTTTAGTGTCATCATTAGGTTTTGATATTGATAGCCTTCTTGGTGCTCCTGCTTACAGCTTTTGGTCATCTGGAGAAAACGGGCCTGGTACTTGATTTGTGCTCTCTAAAGCTATGTATGTCTGGGGGCTAGATTATTTTTAGCTATTTGTTTAGGGTTGTAAGGATGGTGGTGTGAGGAGAGGTGAGGCAAATTCAGAGCAGTGGGATGGGACACTCAGACCTGCTCTAGGAGCTCTGGTGGGTTGAACCAGTATCAAGGAGCTGAACTCCTCGGGTCACCTGCAGTGGTGAGGATGGAGCTGCACCCTGTGCTGTGCTGCCTTCCAGCCCCTGCTCTCTTCCTTGGCTCCATCTGCCTGAGCTGTGGGTAAATTCCCAAATCTGGAGCCTCAACTACCTCTGTTTCCGCAGAGGCCAGTTACTCACTTCCCGCTTATAAGCAAACACTGGAGAATCCGAGCCACGGAGAGGACAAAGCTCAGGCAGCTCATTCATCAGGGAGTCGTGTTGTGCAACAGCTCAGATGAACTGAAACCACTCTCTGCTTGTAGTATGGAGGGGTGGGGGCAGGAAAACCTGCTTCTTGAGCAGGCCCATCTTTCAATCTTCAGTTTTACTTCCATTTTAAAAGTGCTGCAGAGGAAGTGGGTTTGTTCTGAGTTTCTTTAAATTTTATTTTTATTTTACAATTTCTTTAAAAAGCCCCAACATTTCTTTATCCCCCTTTTTTTACAGTGAGACCTGGGTTTATGTTGCTGCTTTTCCACTGATGAGACCATGCTGTCTTGAGACCTTTCATAGAATCATTCAGGTTGGAAAAGACCCTTGGGATCATCGAGTCCAACCATCTGCCCTACTCTACAAGTTCTCCCCTACACCATATCCCCCAACACCACATCTAATCTACTCTTAAACACAGTCAGGGATGGTGACTCAACCCCTCCCTGGGCAGCCCATTCCAGTGACTGACCACTCTTTCTGGGAAGAATTATTTCCTAATGTCCACCCTAACCCTACTCTGCTGCAGCTTGCAGCCATTCCCTCTTGTTCTATCGCTAATTACCTGTGAGGAGAGACCAGCACCAACCTCTCTACAATGGCCTTTCAAGCAGTTGTAAAGAGTGATGAGGTCTCCCCTCAGCCCCCTCTTCCTCAAACTAAACAGTCCCAGTTCCTTCAATCACTCCTCATAAGATTTATTCTCCAGGCACTTCCCCAGCTCCGTGTCCCTCCTCTGTACTCACTCCAGCACCTGGAGATCTCTCTTGTGTTGAGGTGCCCAGAACTGGACAGGATACTCAAGGTGTGGCCTCACCAGTGCTGAGTACAGGTGTACTTATACCTTACTTCCTTATATCAAGAGGTGTCCCTGGGTTTCCCTGGGGGACACTTGCATTGGTAGGAGAACAGGGGTCTGAGGCGTGGTTCCTGCTGCAGACTAAAGGCAAGTGATCCAAATCAATCCTTGCAAAAGGAGGAGGCTGCTTTTAACCAGTGTCTGGCTTTGGCATTTTCCTAACCTTCCTTCCCACTGGTGTGACCTGCCCGTAGGTGTGGGGTCACACATTCCTCCTGCTAACCCGGGTGGGGCATCGGGCGCCTGGTACAGGCTTCCACGCTGACATGCTTCTTGAAAATCCGATGTGACTGAGGACATGCACGGCTTAGGGGTGAATTATTGCCAGGTCTCCTGGAGCACTATGGAGCAGAGCTGGAAACAGCCCCAGGGGACGTCACTCTTGCAAATGATCAGCCAGGCCCTTCCTCTAAGAGCTCTGCAGAAGAAAATGCTTGTAGGGCTTAAAGGGGAAAATTGCTTCTCCAGAAAAGACCCCACAGAGATGGCCAAGTATTGTAAAAGCAGTGGGAAGAGCTTAAATCAAATTTTTAACAGTATATTGGATGTTTTAGTTAAGAGATTTATTCTTGACTAATTTAAAAAAAAAAGAGAGCCCGACTTATTTACCAAAATGCTCTGTCATGAGGGGTGGAGGCTGCAGGCATGGGGCAGGCAGAGGTGTGGGGCTGAGCTGGGGCTCCTGCGTTTTGCCTCTTGGTAGGTCCTGAGGCTGCTGGCCCTGCTCTGCCCATGGGTCCTGTGCTGGCAGAGGAGCCCATGGTGGGCAGCAGAGCTGGGCTCGTAAACAATGGCTTGGCTAGTGCTCGCTGCTGAGGGCTAGCTGGGTCAGACCCCCGATAAACTGAAGCAAAACCTTAAAGTGATTTGGCTGCTGGTGGCAGACCCACTTTCAGTTTGGGTTTTTTTCTTTTTCTCAGCTCAGTGGAGTTTCACCCTGAGATCTCCATTGATGAACAGATGCTCGGCGTCACACAGTCTGCCTTGGCTCCTGCACGGGAGACACATACAGCAGCATCCTTGGGTGTCCTGGGGAATGTGTTCCTCAGTGGTGTTCCTTAGGGCTCGATACTGGGGCCATTTCTGTTTAGTATCTTTATTGATGGTGTTGATAAGGATGTAGAGAGCACCAGTGGTAAGTTAGGAAAAAATTCTTCACAGAAAGAGTGGTCAGTCAGTGGAATGGGCTGCCCAGGGAAGTGGTGGAGTCACCATCCCTGACTGTGTTTCAGAGTAGATTGGATGTGGTGTTGAGGGATATGGTGTAGGGGAGAACTTGTAGAGTAGGGCTGATGGTTGGACTCCATGATCCCAAGGGTCTCTTCCAACCAAAGGATTCTATGATTCTATGGTTTCACCCTGAGATCTCCACTGACGAACAGACGCTCGGCATCACACAGTCTGCCTGCACGGGAGACACATACAGCGGCATCCTTAGGTGTCCTGGGTGATGTGGCCTCTGATGGGCACCCAGAGCAGTGGCTTGGGACCTGACTCGGGAATTGGCTTAATTCTCATGGAAGCTACTGGGGTTGGCTTCAAAGCTCCATGTGAGCCAAGTGCTCTGAACTGGGACACCTACTTGACTGCTGGTGTGAAGAGTGTGCTGCTCTCTCCCATAAACCTTTCAGGTTCCCTCTGGTTTACTGCAGGTCATTAGGAACTAGAAAATACCATTTTCTGCCGGAATTCCCTCTCTGCAGTGACAGCCTGGCTCGGTGTCCATGAGGCAGATTCATGGGTGACTTTGGTCAGGCACCAAAGTCAAGCAATCTGAGAGAAGCAAAATAATAATGTTCTTTACCCCAAATGTCAAAGTCTCTCTGCTTTTTTTTTTTTTTTTTAGATTTATTTTTAAGTCTAGTTTTCCTAGACTATTTAAAACTAGGAAAACCTGAAGCTTGCTGAAATTAAAATTGGACCCGGGTACAAACCACCAGGGCTCCTGCCACTGTCCTTTAATGTTTCCTCTTGGCCAGAACCGGCTTGTGGTGCTGGTCCCACTTGTCTGGCTGCAGCAGCGAGTGCATCAGCAGCCAAAGGTTACCCCCTGCAGTACACCTACAGCTACTGCAGGTATAATACCAGCTGGATTTCCTATGTCAGGGTAGATTTTTCACGTTGCAGAAAAAAAATATGAGCGGGGGAGTGGGGCAGGAAAAACCAGCTTGCTCCTCTAAAGCCCTGACTCAATTCTACCAACCTCAGCAAACACAGATGGAATCGTTATGAAGGAATGAAGGAATCAGCAATTATTAGCATTTTTCTTCTTCCTGGGATGGGAGAGTTTCCCAGGGAGATGTGTTTGGCTGTTCAGTTGTTATATCCACAGGTCTGCTCCAGTCACAGTTTTGCCCCTCACCCATGACCAAGCATGAACAAAAAAAAGAGGGGCTAAAAGTTTATGTGGCTCAAGGGACAACTGAGAAAATTCACAGGGAGACAAGCTGAGGGATGCTAAAGCTACACCGCAGCCCAGGGACACGCCTAAGAAACTAAATGTTGGGGGCAGCAGATATTTGGTGACTTTTGTTGATTCTCTGTTCTGATAGTACCACCTCCTTCAGGTGCACCTGGGGCCAATGGACCTTCACATGATCCAGCCCAGCTCTCATGGGCATCTGTGCCAGCACTTCCCAAAGTGATTCAGGCTTGGTCTTGCTGCAGACTCTGGCCAAATTTAGGCAAAACCAGGTGACTATGTTGCACGGAGGTCCCAGTTTAAATGTCCTTTCCAGTTTTACCTGCTTAGATCCTTTTCGAAAGGAAAATAGATCTTCTGAAGAGCATGCTGGCCTTGTGCATCGCCTACACCAAGGTCTGCCTGTGCTTCAGGGGCATCTACCCCAATATATTGACCTGCCCCGTGCTAGGGATGCTGTTGGCAGGGGCTCATAAAGAGATTGGAGTCCTTTGTTCTCTTCTAACATGCATGTACAGACCCCCTGAGCTCTTAGCTGGCTGCTGGCACAGCCCTCAGCGTGGTACAGCCTGTGTTTTCTCATGTGAAATTCAATAAATTCGGCATTTTCAGGACCTTGGCATAATCAGGGTTTTCAATCTTCTCCTTCATTGCCTTCTAATATACCCTCCTAACAATTAACTGTGTGTTGGGAGAATGCCAAATGCAGGGTAAAAGACTTCGTTTTTCTTTCCCATAATTAAATGTCGCGTTTGCTGCTGTCTCTCCCACTCGATTAGGGGTCTGTGTATGGTATAAAATGCTCTTTGGTGGATTAATATAAGGTCTGTCAGCAATGTTCTCCCTCCTGCTGTATCTGTGCAGCTCACAGAGCAGCACTGGGGGGTGTGTGTGGTGGGGAGCAGAAATAGGCTGTTCCCCTGGATTTTTACGGGGGGTGGGTGGGAAGTGCTCAGGCTGGGGGGAGTGCTGTGAGGCTGCATCCCCACCTCACCCCCCACCCAAAGCAGCTACGTCTGGAGATAGAGCCCACGACCCTGCCCGTGGCATTGTGGCTGTGCCTGGCTTATTCCCACAGGAAGCTTCTTGGGTATCAGAGGAAACAGCTCTTTACTGCAGTCCCATAAAAAAAAAACACTTGCAAAACCTCTTCCTGGTTGCAGGCTAATTGGGATGGTTGATAAAAGAGTCTTCTGTTTAATTATGTCTAAAGACATGCAGAAGAAACATTCCCCAAGCTGGACATCTAAACATCTAAAGCACTGCGAGGGGTGGCAGAAAAAAACGGAGGCGGATGTTGCTGACTATTAGATGTGTGAACTTTGTGCTGGGAGGTGCAGTAAGTGTAATAACTTTTCTTTAGATTAGCTACCAGAAAGAAATTCTTTCCTGTGAGACTGGTGAGACACTGGAACAGGTTGCCCAGTGAAGTTTTGGAAGCCCATCCATGGAGGTGTTAAAGGGGCTTTGAGCAGCCTGGTCTTCTGGGAGGTGTCCTTGCCCATGGCAGGGGGATTGGCACTCGAGGATCTTTAAGGTTCCTTGCAACTCTAACCTTTCTATAATTCTATCAGTTCAGGATGAGCTGGAAGTGAGATGATGGCTGGAATCCTCAGCAGGATACCAAGTGTGGTTATCCCAGCTGGCAAGCTGACAGCCCTGTCTTGGGGAATGGCTTGTCTCTGCTTGGAGTGTTTCCCCAGAAAAACACTCCCTGGAGCTAGCACCCCGTCTGACAAGACTCCCAGGGCTGCTAATTCTTTCAAAACTTAAGTTTAATTACCAAGTTAAGAAATAGTCTTTCTGATATGGGAGGATGGGTCGTTACCCTAAGTAAGCTGGGAGTCAGCTTGGTGGAGATCTGACAGCTGAGTGGAGAAGTGGAGAAGTCCCAACCCCTACTTGCCTGGAGGTACCTCTGCTTCTTGAAGAGGACCTTGCCAGGTGGTATCTCTGATCACTGCTATTTCCTCACCTCCTCCTGCATCCCTCTCTATGTCCTTTGGATAAACAGCCGCAAATAGGGAGCCTTTGTTTCCAGCAGCGTTGGGGGAATGGCTCGTGGTGGTACAGATAACCCTGCCTGTGAACAAGCAGAGAGGCTGCAGTACAACTGGGAGGGTGCACAATGAATTATTCACCAGCTGTTTCCTCTCCCTGCAAGAAGTTTGCTGTAAAACCAGGGGCCAGAAGTGGGGTTCATGAGGTGTGTACCCAGCCATGCGCAAGAAGTTTGAGCTTTTGGCTCCTTAGTTCAACTTAGTTGTGGGGACCTACCTGTTTGTGCAAATCTGTGTCTGGACTTCTGTGGTGTTTGACCACAGGTGGCACATAAATGTTGCTTTTCTCTCATGATGCCTTCTGAAGACCCAAAAATCTGATTTAGAGAAGTGCCAGGTGCCTGCAGCTTTGACAGATGCTAGTGGGAGTGATGTTTTAAACAGAGAGTTTCATGGTGCCACTTACCCCGACAACTCAGGTTGGGTCTTTCCGCTTGGACTCCTGCAGTTAATGGCCATTTGTAGCCCCTCCTTGGCATGCCCCAGTCTGGAAGGTGGAGACGGTGACAGCCCTCTGCTCCTTGGGCTGCAGTTAGAGCAGATGCTCTCACACTGGTGAAGGTGGAGAAAGGGTTTTCCTCCAAGGTGCTTCAGAGAAAAGCCCATGAGAAAAAAAATACAAGTCTCTGTGCCTGAGTCCGGCACTAAGAAAAATTGATGCTGAGCTCAGGCTGGGCAAGTACTGCTCAGAGATCTGTGAGTCTCTTTATTTCTACTTTTGGCTGAAAATTGTTGGCTAAGATGGGAATAAAAAGCATTGCTGGGGTGTTTTGTACTTACTTTCTTTTATTTTATTTTTTTTTTGTTTTTTAATTTTTCAACCCGGGTACTCAAACTGCCATGAAAAATATGTCCATTCTTTTCTTTTATAACCTCTTGTAAGCTCTCAATTTTATCCTCCACTGCCCAGAGCCCATAAAATAAATGGGTAGAAACACCATAAAAATGTACAAAATCCCAAAGCATAGCCAGTTCATATTCTGAGTGTCTTACTAAAGGGTATTAAAAAAAATCCCTCTCCTTACATAAATATGTGATTGTTTATAAATCTGTAACTAATTTTCAGCTATTTGAAACAGCCTTATAATAGAATGACCTTCTAGAAATAGAGCTTTACGACAAGATGCCAGATGATCACACTAAAGGATGAGAACAAATCAGATATGAGCTACCTGAATTTTATGACGTTCAGAAAAGTTCTGCCAGGAAAACTCACAGGCTTCTAGAAAAAGATATGGGTGGTGAGAAGTACTTCCATCTTCCTGGTATGAATGATGACAAGGTCTAGACATGATGTTGAGACCCCATTCTCCAGCCTCAGCCAGGTCCTATTCCAAGGTAAGAACAGCAAGGTTAAGTTCTGAATCCTCCTTCATTGTTACCCCCAGGACGGGAGCATCCTTCATAGATGCCCTCCTGCTCCCAACTGGTGAGACACTGAAACAGGTTGCCCAAAGAAATTGTGGGAGCCCCATCCCTGGGAGCATTCAAGGCCAGGCTGGATGGGGCTTTGAACAACCTGGTCTAGTGGGAGGTGTCCCTGCCCAGGGCAGGGGTGGGGGGTTGGAACTCAATGATCTTTAAGGTCCCTTCCAACTCTAACCATTCTATGATTCTATAAACCAGAGGGTGGCTCACGACTTTCCCTCAGCCTGTCTGGGAAAGAGGAAAAGGGGACCTGTCTCCCAAAGGAAGGTGGAAACAGCTGAGATGGCTCTGGCAGCCATTCCCTCTGCAAGTGCCTTGGAGGGGAGTTGTTATGGTTTGAGAAAACCCATAACAATTTATTGTCCTTCAGACAACTATTCTATCACCCAATGACCCCTCCCCACCCAGGAAAAGGGAATCGGGGAATAGAAAGAAACACGAGGGTTGAAAGGGAAATAGATTTAACAGAATAGGACGAAATAATTAATAATAAGACCAAATAATAAATAATAATAATAAAGAACCGATATTAATCCTGATACTGATATAAATATACAAGAATTATACTCAGCCAATTCTATCAGCAGGAAGCTGTGCGCTCCCAGCAGAGGACAGCAAGTGTTGGACACTGCGAGTGCAACAGCTTTGCGGGGAAAGGAAGGCCTCAAGGGTCTGCAACCAGGGCAAGGAGTTGTCTGGATCACCACCATCAAGGGAGAGCCAGCTACCCAGCAAACTTGTCTAATTTATATTGAATGTGACGTTCATGGTACGAAACAGTCCTGTTGGCCAGGGTCAAGTGCCTAGCCCTTGCTCCTCCTGCACCTGGCAAGGCTCAAAAACACTGAAGACCTTGAATCTCACAGAGCCTGGCTGGCTGTAAGTAAATATTTTGATTAATTCAGACACTAGAGTCTTCTAAAAGACCGATTTTTCCCCAGCATTAGAAGAAAAACAAGCCCCGTGTCTCGCAACCCAGGACAGGGGTTAAAACACTGCTGCCCCTTTGGCAGAGACTGAGCTGGGCCGCTGTGGGGCTGAGCTCCTGCTGCTGCTACTAATGGTGGCTGCACGATGACAACCTACATGAATCTGCTACCAGAGGTGGGTAGAACAGAGTGATGCCAGATGATGAGACCTCACACAGTCTCAGGGATGCTTTTAGATTCATCTATTAATAACTCCCCATGTTTTCCTTTCTGGGAAGATAAGTATGTATCCCCAAACGCTCCTGGTCGTCACAGGCCTCATCAGGCTGGGAGCTGGTAAATGGGTGACTGATTTCAATTCTCTCCAACGTAAAGCTTCGCGATTGAGCGGCATGGTGGCTGTCCTCATCCTCACCCCACTTCTGTGCCAAAATCCTTGGGTGCCCACGCTCATTACAGGAGCTGGGAACAAAGCTCAGGAGGAAAGCGGCAGGAGCCAGGAGCCGGGCCAGTCCTGGGGCGGGCTGGCAGGACTCCAATTGATTTGAATGTGAATTACACCCATGGAGGCCAGGCCTGGAATTTGCCCCTGGCATGGGCTGGCTCTTTGCAGCTTCACTAAACCAGGACGTTTGTGCCCCTAAAAGCTGTTTGTGGGAAAAGAGCTGAGCAGCAGCAGATCCGTGGTGCCAGCCTGAGCTGTGATTTTGCCTATGAGAAATGTGGCTAACGTGAGCAATTCTTTTTTCTTGCACTCTAACTTCGATTTTAACTTTTGTTAAAAATTAAAGTAGTTGTTGAGTGCATACAAATGTGTGTACCTGGGCTGCAAACAGACAAAATCCTACCTGTGAGCACACACTCTAGATAGAGGCTGATTCTAGAATAAGTGTTTTGTTTCTGGATTTAAACTTCCTCCAGATTTGGTACTTTCAGCATTGAGATTTTGTCAAACTGTACACAGACCTGCTGAAATGCTCAGTGCAAGCATTGCATTTGATTTTGTTGCTGCCAGTGTCTTGGGTGACTGGGGACCTGGGCTTTGTCACATAGTCCTGTCTTTGAGTCTCTTCAGGCTCTGGACTACGTGAGTGACTGTGTTTTGGGTATATGAGTATGTTGGCAGGGCCCCCCAAGACTGCAGATCAGCATTTCCCAAGGTTCACTTTGTAGTGTCTTTTAGCTGTTGGGGGACTAAATTAAAGTGTTCAATCCAGTGGCAGCATGGGAGGGACATCATGACCCCGCTGATGAGAACCTGTGCATGTGTGTACGTAAGACCAAATACAGCTTATTGTCTCTCAAGAAGATATTTGCAGGTGACAGATCTGTTGAGACAAGACCTGCCCAGGCCCCACTGCAGCTGGTGGGACTGTGTCCCTGTGCTGGCCCTCCATCCTCTGGAAACACAGAAATCACCCAGGGCAAGCTGCCACCTCCCTGCCAGCTCAGCATGGATCTGCCGGCTTCAAACATCACCCTGAGCTGTTATCTGTTACAAATGCAGCTCTTCCTGGGATCAAAGAAAGCATCCAAAAAGACTTATCAGAGCTCTGACTCTATCCTCACTGTTAGGGGCAGGACAGCCACCCCCAGGAGTGACAAAGGACACAATCAAGCCCTGCAGAGGTCATGTTTCACTCCAGAAGCAAATGGCACTTCTGGGAACTCCCTACCATTTAAAAAAGTCTTAATGATTTTAGGTCCCACGCTTGTGCTTAGGTAAAAGAAATCACAATTTAGGGAGTCCTCAGTCAGCTGAGAATTATTTTAGGACAAAGCAGTGGCATTTGCATTGTGGTGTGACACTCTTTGCAAGAACTAATTTGGTCCTGTTGCTGGGGGAACTTTCTGGAGAAAGGAAAGGCAAGAAGACAAGTGATGTAAGGAAAGCAGAGATGGAAACTGGAAAGTGAAGGTGAAAGTGAAGTGAAGGTCTTGTCTTCCCTGGCCTGTTAAAACCAGCGTCCTATCTGGAGATGGTCCTCACCAACACGGTCTAGATCTCCATGCGTGAGCACAGAAGGGGACAGAAGAGCAGTTTGGCTCCAGATGTGCTGAAATAGGAGGGTGAAATGACACCTTCCTGCTGCAAAGCACAGTGGCCACCTGGCCTCTCGTGGAGTCACCCAGAAGCAGCAAAATGTGGCTGTAGCCATCCAAATGCTTATGGAGCTGGGTAGGGCCTGAAGTCAGCTAATTTGGCAACAGTATGCATTGGTAGTGTGATCTTAAATTAGTTTTTAAAATGCTAAATCACAAGTGAAATGAAGATTTTTCTCACCACTGGATTTAGTTCAGCTTTTCTAAATGGGATAACACAGTGGAGTGCCACATTCACTGGAGCTGTTTTATTTCATCCCATTTGATTTTCTAGTTCATCTTGAATAGCTGAGGACTTTCCAATACAACAGTTTTGTGCTCAGCAGGCTGCTCAGAGCATCACGTTTCAGAGACCAGAGGGTATACCTCAAACCTGGGCTGCAAGCCCCTGGGCTATCAAACTACCAGGCTTCCTATTTCAGCACCATTTTCCCCCAGCAGGGAACTAAGGCTGCAGGAAACAAGCTATCTGTGAGATTGCTGTGTGGCTGGGCTCTGCTTTTAGGGGCCAAGAAACTCCATTAAAAACCAGTGCAAGTTGCAGAGCAGAATTTGCACTCTGTGTTGAACTAGGTGGGACTGATTTGGGGGCTGTCGGTACAGGAGAAACTATCAGGAGGTGGTCCCCGGGTGTAAAGGGGATACAACTGGGCCTTCAACTGTTTTTGTTAAAGTTGCTGTCCCAAATGGCCTGGGAAAGGCTGGTCAGGAGAGATCCCATGGCAGGCAGTCCATGTGCAGCCTCTTCTGCCACCACAGATGGACTGGAGCAAGACTGCTCCTGGGGGAGGACAGCAGGCTCAGGGGCCATGCCCATCTTGCCTGCCTTTGCCTGACTTGATCCAGCAGCATCCCTTCCTCCCTGAGGTGGCAGAAAGGCATACGTGCATTGGGAGAACTTTTAACTTTTTGGGGGAATTCTTTGCCATTGAGGAAACTCCCCTGGTTTCCCCCAGCTGGGGACAGGACAGCCTTATCGTTAGGGTGGGTGAGGCAGAGGCATCCCTTGTGCAGTGTTGTGAAATACAGTGGGTTTTTTTTTTCTGTGACATAGATGATCTCATTTTACCTGCCCATTTCCTACCCACCAGCAGCTCAAGGACCCAGCCAGTGTTCCCACAACTTTCGGCTGCAGTTCTGAGTGTGCTGATGACTAACAGCTTCCAAGGACCCTGCCATGCATGCTGTCTTCCTTGTGAAACAGAGAAGGAAATCAAGTAAATGGCAACGATGACAGAGTCCATCACAAACCGAATGAATCGGCAGATGCTCTGTTTTCAGTTATTTAGGTTCAATAAACCAAATCTTCAGGGCTGAATTTTTCTTGTTTGGTTCTGGTCGGGTGCTCAAATCACCTGCAATGCTTTGCAAATAAAGATTTCCACCTCCTGTGTAAAAACAGTGAAATGAATAGTTTTAGCACAGCTGGTTCTTCTAATACTCTTCTGGTTTCAAATATTCAAGGAACCTTTTGTAGTCCCAGG
This sequence comes from Jacana jacana, assembly GCA_013400555.1. Classification (NCBI taxonomy): domain Eukaryota; kingdom Metazoa; phylum Chordata; class Aves; order Charadriiformes; family Jacanidae; genus Jacana; species Jacana jacana. The sequence goes on from VZTM01021194.1 coordinate 81,317, forward strand.
TCCTTGTTCTTGGTAGTAGAATCAAACCTTAGCTTTTATTTTATTTTGAATTCTGTTCCAGCTCTCACCTTTAACTTAAAGTGTTGACCTAGAAATGCTTAGGAAGATGAAGAACTTAAAACATGCTCCCAAATGCACTATTTTTAAGATCACTTATCATTTTTACATCAGGTAATTTGAGTCCCCTGTTATCTTTAAGTGCTGGAATCACAGCTGACAATATAAAAAAACCAGAGTATTCAAGACAAGGTCCCTTTTAAAACAAGAAGTACACAATGAGCTGACCAATATTAAAACCTCTTGAAAAAACCTGCAACACACACAAAAAAAAAAGGTGGTGTGAGTGCAGCCCAGCATGGTTTTTGCCTGGTCCTGCAAGATGCCAGGGTACAGGTACAGGTACAGATACAGGTACAGATACAGGTACAGGCCAGCTCAGTTCACTTGCTTCTAACCCCTTGAATACCACCAATACCCAGATACCCACAGAAACCACCTGAATTGCTTAACCCCTCACCAGGTGAGTAGTTAAAGCTTTCCTTTAAAGAGAAAGACAACCCTCAACAACCTACAGGTCCCACAGATTGGCCTTCAGGTGATTCCTGTTAGCCATTCATGCTGGCTATAAGAGGGCACCTGGAAGCTAGGGGATCTAATTTGGGAATCCTGGAGAAGAGCTACTGCCTTGCAGTATTGCTCTTTGCTGGTATGTTCAGACATAAGTATGTGTGGCAACTCTGGGATTTAGGCTGGTGGGAAGCTTGTTTTGTTAAGTTTTTTCTGCTAGGGGCTGAGTAGTACCTGCAGGGAGCCTTCCTCTGCCTTGGAAGATGAAGGTGGGCTCCTGTTTCCCTAGAAGGTATATTAGCTGAGCTGGGCTAGGTGCCAGTGGGACTTGTGTGTGCTTTGGAGAACAGAGATATGGGGCTTGTGTTATGTTCAAGGATTGGAGATCCCTGCATGCCTTAGTGGTGGTAAGTTTTGCATAGGCTGCTTCCTGCTATGGGGAAAACCTACCCATTGAAACTGTTCAGAGCTGGAGCCCAAGGAGCAGCTGGATCCCAGAGGAATGATTTTCCAGCATGAGGCTGGAGGAAGGCATGTGTGCAGGCAGCTGGCTTTGGAGAATGTCTCCCAAAGGTTCACTATGATAACTAGTCAGTGCTTCCAGGGTGTTGTTGATGCATGTGGGAGCAGTGGTCGCTGCACTGGCTCTAGGTATTCCTGGCCAAAAACATTGTCTTGCCACTTAAGATGTGGTCTTTTTAGGCTGACTTGTGGCTGGGTCTGACCCTTCCAACAGCAGCTGAATATTAACAGCCAAGGACTTAACAGTAATATGCTTAGTGTAATAAGATTTATTATTTTAAATGCCTGATTAAGTGCCCTGGGGACTGGAATCCTCCCTCTTGGTAGGGCACTGGCAAGCACCCTAGCACTGGTGGGTTGAGCTTTCACCTCCTCCAAGGTGTTGTATACCTTCCTCCCATACCCAGTCTGCTTCTATGTGTAAAAATACACTTTATTCTGCCCCTATCACCCTCTGCTCCTGGTGCTGGTTGTGCCAGGGGCTCCTCTCATGTGGGTTTCTGCACTTTGAGCTGGATGGCTGTTGGTGAGTTATTCATCCTGGCTGGGAAACAGGCTGTAGGTGCGGGTACTTTAATGTTGGGCTCAGGGACACAGACCTTTGCATCTGAGCAGCTGAGCTCACATGGGGAGTGGTGCTACAAAGCACCCGTGCATTGCAAAATTAGCCTTGTATGTAACAGGGCTTTGTGTGATATGGCCTGGAAAGGGGGAACAAGCTCAGAGTGAGGTGGGAAGGAAAATGCATTTCTGCTTCTAGTAACCCAGCCTTCAGTTCCTGGACAAAATATAAATTTCAGGTTGAGGATAAAATATATTCTACTAAATATCTTCAACTATATATTCCAACTGTACCAGAGAGTCAGACCAGAAGTTTAGAAGATAATTGAATCTGAATATTAAACCAGCAATTCCCCAGAGGGAAATTTTCTCAACTTGTCTGATTCTCCAAGGAGACAGTATTCCCAAAGAACTAATTTTGTAACTAATGATCAGATGAAATAAGGCTCTATCGATGGTTTAGAAGATGTAACTTGGCACTAGTTGAATGCATATGGAATTTGTTATTAGTAATAATGAGAAAAATTATTGAAGCCTTTTTCATTGAATGTGTAATTTTTCATTGAAAATGCACTTGTACCTGAAACCACTTTTCCTGTTAACCAGTGAGGTTGGTAAAAGGTGACTACACCCTCTGTATCCTGTACTGAAGGGGATGCTTTAGCTTTCTATAGCATTTCCCCTTTATTCTGAGCCCTTTTACAGAAGTTTTCTCGTTGCGAGAGAAAGGCAGAAAAGTTGCCAAATGTCTTAAACACAAGCAGCTGCTTCTGGGAAAGTGGATGGCTAAGGGCTAACAGGAAGGAGACTGCTTGATTCCAAATTTAGATTCCATATCCCAAATAGCCTGAGTTCTGCTGAATTCCTTCTGTCTATTCAGGACCTCTTATAAATCTTGCCCTTGGGATGCTGTGTCTCAGGACACTTGAAGGTAAATGCTGTCCCCATCTGGCACTAGTAGATTGGGGATGATTTGTACTTAGTTTATTTTCCAACACACCCTAATAACAAATTTCCCAGTGTGGTATCCTCTGAGTGGTAGAGGAGCATGAGGAGCAGCTTTGGGCTGGGGTGGATGCAGGAGTTGGGGGGGAAATTGACTGGAGGAGAGGAGGGAGCCGCTGGGGAGAAGTTGGTGCTGCTCTTCCCATGGATGGATTTCCCAGGAGAGAAGGGGTTCTGCTTCCCTCCCTGCTTTGACCCTAGCTCAGCAGGAGTGGGTGTGCTGGTCCAGCAGTCTGGACCACTGTGTGCCTGAGGTAGACCTGCAATGCATGTGGCTGTCCCCAGAGGGGCATGGTGTCTGTCAAGGAGCAATAGTGAATGAAGGACCAGAAGGTCAAATGCTGCTGCTTTTGCTTCAATCATTGGCAAGGGGGCATGATGCCATTCCCAAAAAGGAAGAGTTGTCCTAGGCCAGCCAAAGGACTGACATTCAGTTCCCTGCACAGCAGGGGACCTGACAGAAGTGGGAGATGCTTGAAATGGGACATTGCCAGGTGGATGTTGGCTGATGACTGGGACAACCTGGCTGGATGTATGAGAGAGATAGGAGTAAAAATGGGGAAACAATTGGAAAGAGAAGGATCTGACTAATAAGCCTGTGTCTGAGGAACATATGAAATGTGCTGTGGAGCTCGACAGTACATCCTCACCAAAGGTAGCTGAGGTGATCAGCTGCATCCTGCTGCCTGCCAGAAGGGTATTGTGCATTTCCATCCCCTGTCCTGCAAAACATCTGCTCCCCTTTGAAAAAGAAAAGTGGGTTAGGTCAATAAGTCATACTATAACTGGCTTATTTATAATATTCCTGCATCTGTGATGGCTGAGCAAAGCTTATTTAGTCCTGTGAAGCAGGTGAGTGTGCATAGATACTTGAGAAAAATTATGCAAATATTGATTTTTCAGCAGAGCAACATGAGCAGAAATCTTGTGGGAAAAGAGTGTTGTTTGCCTCTGTGGCTCTTCTCCCTGCAGGGGCAACCGAACTGTTATCCACTGACCTGGGTCTGGAGTAAGGAGCACAGTAACCTCCTGTGCACTGATCTCCCTTTCCCTTCCTTTTCTGCCCCATCTTGGATGGTGTTGGTGTTCTGGGCACATCCTGCAAGAGCTGGGTATGCCTCTGGTGCATGACCTCTCCTGCAGGGCCTTCACACCTGAGTCATGGTTGTAAGGAGAAACCAAATCCAAAAAGAGCACATGGTGTCCATAGTTGCAACCTCACCTGTGTTGGGGGCATAGAGACCCCTGAAGCTCCTGCACTGGAGGGATGTTGGCTCACTGGAAGGGTGTGAGCCTTCCTGGCTGAGGTGGATCAAGAGAGGGGTAAGGCTTTTGCTGCCTGTGAATCCCTGCCTTCTTGTTCTGCTGGAGCGCAATCTGCCCTGCGTCCTGATCAGGTGCTGCTGGCTGGGAGGTAGGAAGACTTCCCTGGTGGTTGGTGATGCACAGAGTCAACCCAGAAACAGCATGGGAGATGTCATTTTGTGGGGGTGAGTGCCTGAGGCTTAGACCAGCCTGGGAGGCTCTGGTCAGCATCTGAGACTGCATGAACTTCCCCATAGGAAATGCTCACACTGGATGACCCTGTGGGGAGCAGTCATGCGGTGGCAGCTGTCCTACCCCACAAACCACGAAGCAACAGAAACTTTAAACAGAAGTAGCTGAGTTGCACCAAGGAGGAGGCCTGCAAAAAGCCCCATGCACCCTGCTTGGGACCATCTCCCCAAGCCTAAGTGGGATGATGCCCCAACCCAACATGGCCCCAAGCTCCTGGTGTGACTGATGGCATCCTGGGGTGGGTGAAACCTACCAGGGGAGCACACGGTGGGAATGATCTGTCCTGACCTCTAAGGCAAAAATAGCCGTGTCTCTTCTAACTTTAAATATTCTTAGGTGGTGGAGTGGCATGAAAACCCAATTCTCCTCTCACATGAGCTGGTTTTGCACCAAGCCCTGGCACAAATCTGGCTTGTGCTGGTACAGTGGAAGAGCTGTCTTGATGTCAGCTTGACCTGCTGTTCCAAAGCCCTCAGTTATTGCAATGAGCATACCAGATCTTGCACTGATCCTCCCCGACTGGATTCAGAGTCAGGCTGGCAAAGAAAATCAACCCCCTGGGAAGGTGGGCAGCTTTTTTAGGAGTGGATGATGCCTCCTTTTTTTTTTTTCTTTTTTTCTTTTTTTTTATATACGGCTTTCCTAGAAGCTTCTCCCATGGGTCTTTGCCCTGCAGGAGTTGGTAGGGATTCCCCCTGAAAGCCCTGCTAGAAAAAGGGGTTGCTCCAGCCTCCCTGGAGTTTTGGGGTGGGTGGGTGTGCCTCAGGACAGAACTGCAGTTTAAGGGGTTGCCCGCATCTCTGGGGGGTAGGGATGCCATGTTTTGCCACTGACAAGGTCAGTAATGTTGCCCCTGCTTCAGAAATGAGAGGCTGCTGTTCTGGTGGGCCAGGCTGTGTAAGATGCTTTGAGATCTTGCTGTCAGTGGGCATATTTGATCTTGTTTTTCTCATCGGGTGCCAGTGCAAGGGTGATGCAATTAACCCGCTGGCGGGCTGGAGTAGCTTGCAGCGATTGCTTTCCTTCTAACCCACCACCTCAGCTGAATAGTTGGAGTGTTTCCCTCCCAGAAGCGTTTGCATTTTAGAGGTTGGTAAGTGTTCACTTATATTCACCCCTCCTGAAAAGAAAGATATCTCTTGAAGGCATCTCTGTTGCTTGTTCATACAAAACGCAGCAGCCTGTAGATAAGGCAGGTTTCAGCCCTGGGTGCAAAGGGGAACCAGCTGGGTGTGAAAGGCCCTGGCCTCATCTTGTGGGATGGCTGCAAACTGTGCAAAGCCAGCTCTGCTTGTCACAGGACAGAGCAGCACAGAGGGGCAGGCACTTGGCTCTGGTGTTTCCTATTCTGCAGCCAGCAGCTCCCTGCACTGGGGGGGCTTTGATACCTGCTGTGGCTTGGCACTGGGATTGCTGCCTGTCGGATCTCCTTGTCTTCAGACAGTGTTTCCTCACGCACGGGAGGAGCTTGGTTGGGTTTGGATTTATTTTTTTTTTTGTTCCTCTTTAACTTTTTTCCAGCCATTGTCACCGATGGTTTTTTATAAATTCAACTCCACTAGAGGGCAATGTGATCTGGCGTGGGGGAGCCAGCCAGCCAGCAAGGAAATAGCACAACGTGCACCTTAGGGATGTGATAGCAGTGGGCGACTGTGGGGGCTAGCTTGGTGTGGGCTTGAGCCCGAGGTGGCCTTGTCTCATCCATGAGTGAGATGAGACTGCCTCCTGTGTCGTTGTTAACCCACACGGTGAAAGGCTTGCTGGGTGATGCGGAGACAGGAAAGGACTCGACAGTCAATGAATGTCACCAAAAAGGGAGGGGGAAAGCCCAAAGTAACACTAAGCGTTTCTGAAATGGCAAAGAAAATACGTGGGCAGGGAGATGGACGGCATGCCCCAGTACATGTTCCTGCTGTGAGCAGAGAGGCCTGCTCTGAAGACATATTTCTTTTCCCTGGAAATGCTGAGGATGATGGCTCTGTGCTTTGGGTGCTGCCCAGTGTGGTGGGAGGTGACAGAGCTTGTCACCAGTTGCCTGTTCTCTTGGCTGTCCCTGGGGGCAGTGGGTGCAGAGGGCACTTTGTTTTAATGGAGTTGGGGGGACTGTGTTTTACTCAATATATGGAATATAAAGCAGGTCAGATTGGCTTCCTGATCTGGGTGGGTAAGGTTTGTTATCACACCATTCAGTTTTGATAATGTGTGTGATGCAGTATGACTTCTGCTGGGAGCCCAGAAAGCTGCAATAACTGAGTATTATTGTGGGTTTTTTTTGCTTTTTAAGGGCACGGAGGTTAGCTGATGGTCTGTGCTCTGGTACACTTGATCAGGCACTAAAAGCCCTGCAGGAATGGGCCCAGAAGGGGGTGGAGGCAGGGGGGTGCTCCATGCTCCAGGCAGGTGACCAGCCCAGCTGTGGGGTGGAGGATTGGGGATGCACAAGGCTGGTTGGGTGGAGAGGTGAGGGTGATGGGGTGCCTTCATCAACAAAAAGCTCTGGGCTTTGTTGTCAGCAAGGGCAAACTTGGTAAGTGGCTGTGGCAGCTGGCCAGCAGCTATGTGGTGTGGCTATAAAATGCATACACCTTCAAATACGGCTTGTTGGCTGCAAGCTGATCCCTCCCATGGGCAGAGCCTCCCCACTTCTGCTGCAGGCATTTCTTCCCATGCCCCTTTCTCTGAAGAAGGTCCTCTTGCTCCAGGGCCGAATGCTGTCCCACATTCTTCATTTCCCAGCTGATCTGGTGGCTGAGCAACACATCCCATGTCTGTAGAGGGGAAAAAGTGAGGAGGAAGATGACCTGAGGGAGTCTTGCTCTGCTCCAAAAGTGGTTTTGGGGTTTAACTCTCCATATAAATTTCAGGGGTGTGTGCTTTGGCAGTGGACTTGAATGCTTCTAGAGGCACTCTTGGCTCAGGCATTCTTGCTGTTCTGTCAAAGGCCCCTGCCCTGGGCTGTCCATACTGGGCTGACTGCTGTCCCCAGGGAAGGCTATGGTGCAGTGTGAGCTGTGCCGGGGAACCTGTGTGGACCCTACCCCCTTCTTGGTGGCCAAACACCTCTTGAGCCCAGGGTGGCCCTGGCTGAGCCCCAGGCCAGCTCTTGGGATAGCTGCAACCAGGACTAAGGGCTCCCCGTGGGGGAGGTAACACACCATAACAGCTGCCTGCCCTGCTGGAAATTGCACCTGTTAAATTTAATGTGGAACCTGCTGCAAGGTGGCACATCAATAAAAAAATGTGAATTGCTGACTTTGACATTCTCTTGCAGGAAAACTGACCTTGGGAGATGATAAAATGCAGCTGTACCCAGTAGTTAGCTAATGAAGTTTGGCTTTAGTTATTCTAGGTTTTCTTCAATGTTTTGGTAGATGGTCTTCGCTGCATTAACACTGTAGCAGCTCTCCTCTCTTCCTGCCCTACGCCTTTGGTGCACGTATGTGGGACTTGGTGACTCCTTCCAGAAGGCTGGTAGGAAAGCAAAATTAATTGCAGTCCAGTAAATTATGTCATTTTGGTTTTCTTCTGTGGTTTATTTTTCTTTAATTTCATCTGCTCCAAATTTGGCTTGCAGAAACTTCTACTTTAACCCAACCTGTCAGCTTTTGACAGACAGGCTTATTTAAGACATACAGCTGGAAGAAGTAATTAAGGTTCTACTGAAAATGCAACCTTTTGAAGGAAGGTAAAAGTACTAAATTTCAATTTAGTCTCACTTTATAATCTCAGATTCAGCTTTGTAGCTACATAACATTTTAATTCGGATTGTGGTAATAGGGCACATCAATCCCCCTTTTCTTTTTTGTGGTGGAACTTCACAAAGATATCAAAAGCCTCTGAAAACATGTTTTCAGAGTGAGTCCCCACCATGCATGTGGTCCTGCTGGTTGCTGGAAGCCTGTGTGTGGAGGGGAAGCCAGCCCAAATGGGTGATGTTACAGTGGGGGGGCTGGTGTGTAGCCTCTTGGTAGCAAGTGATGGGTGTGGAGGAGCTGAAGGAGATGGACAAGGAGTGAACTTTGGCTTCCCTTCTGCAAGCCTGGCCCAGGCTGGGTTTATACCAGCTGTGTGGAGTGCTGGAAGGGATGCAGTGAATGAGACCCACCATGGGAAGCCTGATCCTTTCTCCAAGAGCATTTTTGCTGCCAGCCTTGACTCCGTACTCTCCCATTCCTACCTCTATGAGGCTGCAAGTATAACTTGGGGAGTGTTTGGGTACCTGTCTTGGGCATCCTGTTGGACAGAGCTGTCTCCAGGGGTCATAGACCCCCACCAGCAGCCTCACTGGACTCCCATGATCAGGAGCCATGAGAGCAAGCATTTTAAAAGTTTTAGAAAATATGTGTTAAATTACTTTTTTTTTTGATGTTAGCTCTTTTTTAGGGTGAAGCAAAGGAAATGAGCACTTCTAAAAGTTTGCAGGGCTGATGTTATGGGAGTCAGTGGTTTTCCTTGTTTCACCAGGATAAGTCCACTCTCTGTGCCTGGTTCATGTACTGCTGACCTGAGCTTTGGAGCTTCCAGCCCTAAGACCCTGCCCAAGGTTCTCCTGGCTGATACCTGCTCTAAGTCAGCTATGGCACTCAAAGCCCTAAATATGTTACCAGGGCCCTACCTGATGTTGACTATGGGGATGGGAGGGGAGCTGCATATCCCCAAAAGCAATTTCCATGTCAGAGAGGGGAATTTTAGGCCTGGCTCAGGGAGAAGGTGTGTAAAAACTGATGTTACAGCTGCTTGGAAATATGCAATCATTTCTTAAAAATCAATAAGGAAAAAAGTGTGGAATCCTTAGAAAAATCAGATGATCAAATTTTCATCACAGAGCAGCACCCCATGTGGTTTTTTGCTGATTTTTCTTTTTTTTTTCTTAGCTTGCAGGCATCCTTCAACAGCCTTCTTTCATCCTCCTTCCCACCCCCTAATGCTTCTAAAGGTTTTCCTGGGAAGAGTGGCCAAGGAAACTGCAAAAGCTCAATGGAAAATTTAGAAACAATTCTTTTTGAATGAAACTTTTCTTATATAATTGCAAGGACAAACATTGTTGCATTTTCTGGAAGAAAAAACAACTTTGCTTAGTTTCTTTACTGTCTTGGATGAATCACTGCTGTTAAGAGGAAATCACTTCTGGTTTTGTCCCTGCTGTTTCCTCTTGTGTCAGTACCTCATCTCCAGAATATGTGCTGTTAATCCTCTCTGAAGCCAGTTGCTGCCTTAAAATTGCCTCTTTTTGGCTGGCTGGGGCTGTTGCTACTGTTTATCAATGAGTGGAGTTAAAGTTCTGCTGCTTTCTGCTTCATTCTGCCTTGGTTTCAACTTCAGGAGCTGGGAGAGAGGAGAGCTATGAGTTGGGTTTACAGGTGCAGTGAATACCTGCTGCTGGAGACCCTCTCACTGCTGCTGTAACCCCTGTGCCACACAGTCTTTGGTGCAGCACGGGCTCCTGCTGCCTGTCCAAATGGGCTTAAAACATTCTGACAAGGAAAATGTATCGGCTGGCTTGATGTGTGATCAGATAGTGTTTGTCAGGGCTGCTCCAGCTGCATGGTTCGTTAGAGATTACCCGTCTTCCCACAGCCAGCAGGGCCCTGGCGTGCAGCACTCGGCTAACTGCAGCGCTTGGGGTAATTCAGCCTCCCTGAGCTTGTATCTGACCAGCACTGATTTGCTGGTGTTCACACCTGGTGAGGTGAAGCCACGGATGGAGATGAGCACACTTGTTCCACCCCATGGCTGGTGGACACCAGTAGAGGAACAACATTCTGGGTGAGCAGGGATGCAAACTGCATGGGGCTGCCGATATACTGGGGTAACCCAGCCCTGGAAGGTCTGCTGTGGGCTGGAGTGCTGGGGAGGAGCTGGGATGCCCCTCAACCTCTGAAACCCAACACAGCCCCAGCCTGGCAGGTTTACCCCCACTGTGTGCTGCAGTGCAATATTTGAGGAAATGGGGATGGTCTGTGTGTGGTGTGGCAGAACCAGGGGAGCCCATGTCCTGGGGAGTGGGAGGTGAAGGGAAGAGCAGAGAGGGATTTAAAGGAGTCCTCTGGTATTCATTCACCTGCTGGTGCTGCAAGGTTACTGAAGAGGCTGCTTGGGAGCTTGCAGAGCTGCTGCTGCAGTGTGGTGTTTGCTAGCACAGCTTTGGAACCAAAGGTGGGGGAAGTGAGAGGGAAAGAAATGAACTGAAACTTTTTCTTCTTTTTTTAAATTTAAAATGGAGTCCTTTAGTTTTGGTGATGCAAAAAATATTTTGACAGGGATAGAGTTATTCACTTGTTTTTTTTGCAGAGACTTCATGTGCAAACTGCCTCATTTTCATCGATTTTTTGCAATAAAAAGCACCCGACTTCTCACAGGGGTTGGCTCTGGCGATGTCCCTCGGTGACGCATTTGCAGTTGGCAGGGGGAGGAGGGAGAAGTTCATGTGGGGTCAGATGCATCCTGAGCGGGTGTTCCTCTGAGCGGGGAGAGCTGCAGCGCAGGGATGCATCTGCGGTGGCTCATTGTCCTCGGAAAGGCCTGGTGGCACTGGGGAGGGACAGCAAGGTCCCCGTGCCAGCTCTCATGTACACTCAGCAGAGCCTGTCCTTGGGCCTACGGGCTCTGTGTGGTCCCTGTGGTTTGAGGAGAGGCTGTGATGTGCTGGGGCCAGTCTTCCCAAGCACAGAGCCTGGTGCTGGCAGCAGCGAGTGTCTGAAGGTGTGACTCTGTCAGCGAGTGTCTGAAGGGGGCTGCTGTCAGCACGATGCTGCTTTGGGTGTTGCTCTGGTGGAGTTGACTGTGCAACTGGGGGTTGTACATCTTAACCCCCAGTTTTCCTCAGTTATCTCCTGTAAGAGACATACCTGCTGTCCCCTGAAGCCTTTATAACCAGCCTGGAAAGAGGCAAAGTCTGGGTGTTACAGGCAGCGTTGGCCAAAAGGCATGTGCTTTTGCTTCCCACATCCTCGGGTGGATCGTGTATGTGAGCAACGTGACTGGGCAACTCCTGTTACTGGCAGATAGGTGATGTATCATTGTTTTAAAAGTTACTTTTTTTTTTTAAAATCTACTTTCCTTGTTCCAAATTATTTAAAAAGGGAGCTAATTGTCTAGGTGATTGCCCTTGTGTCAGAGGGTTCATTTTTCTGGGCTGGGTGCAGTCTAGCGCAGTACCAGGGTTGATGGTACAGAAAAACTGCGGTGATCAGAAGCAAAAATGAGGGGATGTTGAAACAAAATACACTGGGCCAGACTGGTTTTCTTTGCAAGCGTTTTATTTTCTGGCAGTTGCAAAAATCTTTGCCTGGGGATCCCATGCTGTGACAAATACCCCTGGGACAAGCAGCTCAAAGGCATTTTTGGGAGGGGACACTTTCTTCTAACTCAGCTTTGGCAAAAGCAGGCACAAGTATAGGAGAGCAAAGCAAAACCATCTGACCTCTCTCTCCATCCATGGGCACAACCTGAAACATAAGAAGCTTCTTCAGATATGAGGAAAAACCTCTTTCTGATGAGGGTGCCAGAGCCCTGGAAGAGGCTGCCCAGGGAGGGTGTGGAGTCCCCTTCTCTGGAGACCTTCAAGATCCACCTGGATGCAGTCCTGAGTAAGGTGCTCTAGGCAATCCTGCCTAGCAGGGGAGTTGGGCTAGATGATCTTTAGAGGTCACTTCCAGCTCTAACGATTCTGTGATCTCCCCTCCCCGCAATGGGCTGTGTTCTTCAGGAGCTGTAATCTGCCTTCTGCTCCTTCTTGACTAGAGCAGGCCCAGATAGCAGGGTTTTGGTGTCTGAATCATATAATTTGTCAGTGACCTGAGCTATTTGGAGACTTGGGAACTTGCCACCAGTATGCAGAGCAAGACCCTGTTTCTAAGTTATGTTGCTGCTGTAGCTTAAGCCCTTGAGGGCCAGAGGCATGAATAACAGCTCTGACATGAAACGTTCCTGTGTGGCTCTGTTCCCCTCTGCAGGGAGAGACACTCACATCTTGGCAGCCCTTCCCAGTAGCTGGCATTTTGGGCACAGTTTGGCTTTGCAGAGATGTGTGACCCCTCAGGGTTGTGATTTGGGACCATGGAGCAGGGATTTGCATGTGGAGCTGGGGATGTTGAGGGAGGAAGGCGACTGGCACAGCTGCGCTTGCAGAGCTGGCGTTAGTGGACCGACCTGCTGGTAATGACTTGACCTCTTTGTCTTAATTGGTGGGCCCCGGCTGGGGCAGTAGTAATTATGGTGGCTCCTTGGTGATGCTGGGCTGCGCAGGATGGCAGGCATGCACATAGTGTGGGGCTGGGGTCAGGCTTCTGAGCAGGGGTGTTTTCACGTGGGTTGCCAGGGCCCATACAGACCTCTGGAAGTGACGGGTGGCCTCTTTATCCCTGGAGGTTATTAAAGGCAACACCAGAGGGGAACATGTCAGGATGGGTGTGTGTGTTTGGAAGGCATGGAAAGGGAGTGAGGGGGAAGGGAGGCACAGAAAATGTTTGCTGAGGGCCTAATTAGCATGAGTGGAAAAAATGATGATAAGAGTGAACAGAAAAGAGAGGCTGGGAGGGAAGGGAGAGCTGTGTGTATGGAGAGAGCAGCTGGTGGAGAGAAACCAGTTGAAAGGGAAGAAACTTGAAGCGGGAGAAGAGCAGGGATGGGGAAATGGGATGTGGGGGAAGAGGGGGGGTTGTAGGAGAATTAGTTGTTTTGGGAGACTTCCATTTTCCCTAATCTTAATATTCAGGTGACAATCTCTTGGAAGTAGAGAGGAAAAATGAACTGAAGGCAGGAAATCTGTGGCTTATGTTTCTCCTCTGCTGGGAGAGAAGAAATTGGTTTCAGGATAGCTGTGCACTTGGCTACACTGAGAGAAAAACCTGGACAATCAAAGTAAGAGAAAGGACCGAGGAGCATAAGGAGTGGGAAAACAGCGAGAGCAGAAACAAACTGTAGAGCTGTTTATTGCAGAAAGGCTGCAAATGGATTTTCTCTTCTCTGCTAAGCAGGGTAAACATGGGTTCAGGTCCCCTTCTCTCTCTGGAGCAACCCTGGGGTAACTGTTTTGCTGTTTCTGTGTTGGTGATGCTGCTGTTGGGTTACATCCATGCTGTGAGCAGGGCTTGTCCACAAAGCTGGTTTTCATTCCCTGGCCCTCCCTTGGGGCTTCCCTTGTGGTGCTGAGTATGGGCTCTGGCTGCACCTGGGTCTGTAGCCCTGATGCCAGTCACAGGGCTCAGAAAGCAGTTTGGTGAGATGAATGCTCTCCCTTGTGAGCTGCACCCTGAGAATGATAAGCCTCCTCTGCAGCCTCCCCTGCTCCATCTCCTAGCTGTGTGCCAGGTGAGAGCTCAGTTGTAATTACAGAGTGACAAACTTTTTCACACCCTCTTTGGAGCCACTGCTGTTGAGCTGTGCTGGCATGTGGTGCTTGGGATGCTGAGCCCCTGGGTGCACCTCTGACACCCAGACACATGCAGCTGGGAATGAAACTTAAACCAAGGAGAAGCTCAAACCATGGCACCGATGGCAACCCTTTGGTGGGACTGTCTCTGCTGTGGGCCAGGTTGCATGTAGGTCTCTGATGCTTCTTGGTTTCTTTCTGCAATAGCCATCCTCTATAATTCTGGTTATGTGGGTGCATCATGTATGGGCTTTTCCATTGCTGTTCTTGCTCAGTATGTACAGCAATGCTGGTGTGCTGCCGTGGGAGGGTAAACTCAGACATAGAATCATAAAATCATTTGTTCCTGACAGGATGGGTGCGAATCAGCACTGGGAATTGGATTGTAGGGTATTTTTAGGAGTGTGTTTTTCTTTTGCTTGCAGCTTCATTTGTGAATGTATGTGAATTTTTGACATAGTTGGTGGAAAAACATAATAGCTTTCATATCACTTAAAACACTTTCTCTTACCGTAACAGGGTCTTTAGTAAAGTAGAATGAGAACTATCCATGTAGCCTATCAAAGGTGATCACAGTAAGGGTCCTGCAGTGAATTATAGGTAGCTTTGCATTTTCATGCACTTCTGGGTAGCTTTTGGCTCAGTGTGAGGCTTACACTCAGCAGAGAGTAATAAAATCTGTCTGTTAAGCAGAAGTCATTGTCAAAATGAGGCCATAATACAGGCCCAAATACTCCTCCTTGTGACTCAGGTGGTCACACTGGACTAAATGCAACCAGGAGTAAAGTGCCATTCCTACAGAAGTCTCTAAATCAGCTGTAGTAGTGGTGTAAATCAGGAGTGACTCCCAGATGGCTGCCAGCATCACCTTCTGCACTTGTCTGGGGACAGCACGATGTGAGCTGTTGTCAGGGATATGGATACAGGGTGGTCTAATGTACTCCAGTGCCCTGAGCAGGACTCTAGCAGCTGGGGAGGAATCACTCCTAGGTGGTATTTGTGCCTGGCAGGGTGATGGGGGGGATGTCCTCATGCCTTTGCAGGTAGCCCCCAGCAAAGTGATACTGTTTTCTGCCCTTGAGCCATAACATATCCCACTCTTCAAACAGGGGTTTGCCTTTGGAGGGAGGAAAAAAGGCAGGACTGGGCAAAAGAGAAAGGTGATCTAGGACAGGCGAAGTGAATTCTGTCTGAGGACATAAGTGATGGCCATGACCATGGATATTATGAGAAAAACCCTTCTTAGGTGGGCATCTCTGCTGCAGTGTCACTGTGCTTCAGGCAAAAAGCATGGTCTGATTTGGCAAGAGATAAAGGCAAAGTGAAACTTTCTTTGTTCATTTCTCTTAGCTTTCCAGCTCATAACTGGAGTGTCTGGGTTCCTTTCTTAAACACAAAGATCCAATGCCACTGAAATGGCTAAAAGTTAAACGGAACAGTTTCCTACTTTTCTAGAAATTTCAAACAATGCTTGTTGTGGTTTTGACCAATCAGATGGTGACCCCTCCCTCCCCCTCTAAGAACAAGAGGAGAGACAAAGGGATTAAAGAGATTTAGGAGTTTAGAAAAAAAACCTCCTAAACTACTTTTAATGAAAATGGAAATAATAAGATTTTAAAGGAAAAAGTCTATAATATATACAAAATCGTATCAAGCTCCCTGGATGACAACCATGGCTCCAGCAGGCATTGGGGAAAAGTCCCAGACTGGACTCTGTGACTGACAAGAGCCGGATTCCAGATCCGGAGTCAGGAATGCTTGGATCGGGATCAAAGGCAGATGAACAGACAGGGTCCTCCTTGGACATCAGCCGTTGAGAGAGTTGACCCCTTGATCCCTCAGCCTATTGTACTGAGCACGATGCGGATGGGATGGAATACCCTGTTGGTCAGGTTTGGGTCACCTCTCCTGTCTGCTCCTCCCTGCAGGTGTGACCCCTCGATGCTTTTCCACTTCCAACAGGGCAAAGAATGCAATTCCCTGCCCTTGGTTGCTCCAGCAATGAGTATAAGGAAGGGCCTCTCTGCACCATCCCTTGGTGTGATCAGGTCTTACCACTGTGAGAGTGAACAAGATGCTGTTAACATCAGAGTCTAGTGAGTTAGAAGATGCCCAGCTATAAAAGTAAAATTGCTGAGCAGAAAATGGGTTTGTTTACCTCAAACCAGGACAACTTGTTTCAAACTTTTCTTCTATTTTTATTCATTTTTAATTAAAAACCTTAACACCATGGTTCAGTACCAAACCAGGTATTTAATTTCACATCAGGCTGAAGTGCCAGTAGCAGTTGTACACTTATCAATAGCCACTTTCATAACACAAAGAAAGGGACGTGCTGGGGCTGTGGATCTTGTTTGGAAGGGAAGATTTGGTGACAGCAGCAAGAACACAAGTGCCTGCAAGGGGTCTCTCTGTTTCATTGACAGAGTAAGATCACATGGCCAAATCAAAAGGACAATCAGTGGCCTTACAGTCAGTGTGACTCCTCCAGGATGGAATAAGGGAACCACAATCCCTCCTTTGCTGCCTTTAACAGCAGTTCAAGACCCTGGGCCACACTGATCCGCTTCCTCCTCTCTCTCCAGTTACTGGAGACTAAAGGAACTATGCTGGGGTGGGGGGAGAGGAATTAAACACACACCCCCCCCACACCCCTATAGCCCCAGTAAAAATATCAAACTTCCTCCCTGAGCTGAATTAGACATTTTAGTGAGGTGACATTCTGAGGAAAATGAACGCCATCAGAGCACCAAGAGGGCTGTACGTGTTACGTGACAAACAGAAACCCTACTGACGTTTTTAACTGTTTTAGCAGTCAGATGCAGAGGGGTGGAAGGATGTGGGGATGCACATATAGCCCTGCTACCTGTAAGGATGGAGCCTGTGATCAGCATGATGAGCTGGTGGGTCCCCGACATCCCCTGCCCACGGGTGCAAGCAGGGAGCGGTGACAAGCGGCAGTCTCCCCCTCTGCTCTGCCTTTTTGGCTTCACTTTTAACGTTTTTCTGTTTCCTGTATTGTGGTGGATGGGTTCACAGGCAGTGCTTCCTGCCAGATATCAGTTGGGGACCACAAAGGGAGCTGGATCAATAGCCTCACCACTGTGATGTCCTTTTGATTAGCGCGGTGTCTCAGTGGCCAGGTCCCAGTTATCAGCTGCCCTTGGCTGGAGGTATCAGATTGAGTCAGGCTTGGCCTGTCTTGGAAGCGACAAGGTTTTCTATAACATCCCATTATTGGCAACTTCTACTTTGTGTCAGAGACAGACAATAGACTTGTCTGTTTTCACTTGCCAGAGGGGAGACAGCTATAGATATCTCCCCTATGCAAATCTGCTCAGCCAAGTGAAGAGCACAGCCACTGGTGGGCTGTCAGGGTCCCATCCTGGGCACTCGAAGACCTCTCTGGTTTTCTGGCCAAGAATTATTGTAAAATACATTTACTTTACTCTTCCACTCCTTGTCTTCAGAAGGAAAATAATTTGTAAAGGCCAAAACATGCTTTCAAGTTGTCTTCTGCATGTTATGGATTTGAACTGTGAAGTTTCATTTGGGTTGTTCTGTGGCTTTTCCTGGGAATTTATGGAAAGCTGGAAAAAACCCCCCCAGCCTACCCAGCCTTGTAAAGCATATGAAGAAGTTGCAGGAATTACCTGCCTGGGCCTGACTGCTGCACTGGGGCAGGGCCCACTGCCAGGCACAGCTTGGTGCTGGGGAAAGTGCTTCCTCATTCATTCTGTAAGTAAAAGCTGAAGGATGATGTCCTTGACTACCCAGTTCCTTTTCACCACTCCTTCAGACAGCGTTGCTCTGAGCAAAACCTGGAGGTGGCTTGGGGCCGTTGCTTTGCTCTGGCCCTGAGATCTGGTGGCCAGCAGGCTGCTGGCCAGGCAGAATATCTCTCAAGCACTGGGTGAATAACAATGGATATATAGACTGTTCACAGCCTTATATGGGGGGGACCCAACAAAACAATCTAATCAGATATTCTGTGCTGCTTATTTTTACTTTTGGTATCTGCTTTGCGAGCAGATGTGGCCATGGGGCAGTAGGACAAGACACAGGATGGGCCATGAAGCTGTTAAACTCCTCAAAATAGGGAATCTTTCACTCTTTTTGATCAAAAGCGTTCTTAAAGCGAGGAAACTCTCAGCACTGACTTGAAGCACAGAACATTTTATGTTTCAGTTTGCTGTTGAGCCCAGCTTAGATACCAGCTGGCCCCCGTGGCTGGGCTGCCCACCTCTGAGGAAACCAAGACCCCCCCCGACAGGGCAGAGCTGTGACCTGCTGGCTCTGCTGCTGCGCAGACCCTTCCTGCTACCAGAAGGTGCTGGCATGTCCCTATAATCCCATCTGTTAAAGATGCTTGATGTAATTGAGGAAAAATGCCGTATTTATCTCTTGCTCATCTTAACTCAATTTGAAGAAAAGGCCCTGCTCCTGCAGCTTGGCGAGGATGTTGTCCAGAAAGGTTAACGATAGAGGATGTTTATACGGGAACAGAGTTTCCCAAGGAGAGAAAAGGGTGGGTGGAGGAGATGTCTCCTCCACTTGTCATTTTAATTTCCTGGTTTTGAATGATTGGTCTCAGCCTTTTAAAGGAAATACAGGGGCAAGCTCTGTTGGATGTGTGCTTCGCCACCGTGGCTGTGTGATGTCAATAAACTGATGCCTCTGGCCCCACTCATGGAGGCCCTCAAGATGCAGAAGCCCAACATCTGACATGGGTTGGGTGGTCCCATCTTTGGAAAGCAGCCACCTGCCAGAAGGTCCCTTCAGTTTAACAATGGGGAGGAGTGTATCAGTGATAGGAGGGGCTTGTTTCACATTTAGTGCTGCCTTGTTTGATATGCGCTCTGTAACAGCTGTAGGGCAGTTGATGTGGTTAACCCATAAGCTCCTGGACCTTCTTCCCTGCTCATGCCCTTGTGTGGGTTGAACCCAACCCTCTAGCAGCACTCAAACCTCTTAGGGGTCTCCAGTGGTGTCATGTCAACCTGCTAGCCAGAAACTTGGGTGGATGAAGAGTTGCTAGACACTTTGCTGGAGGTAAGGGCTGGAATAGTGTGGTTTTGCCAGCCAAATTTATGCATCAGCATAGTCTCCTTCATGGAAGCCTGAGAGAAATTGCTCCATAGCTCTTTTATAGAAGGCACTATGGAGAGGTGGGGACATAGGCAGTTGTGAGGCGCAATTCCCTGTGTAAAGACACTAGGAATGTTTTGGAAGATCGATGTGAGACAGTAGACTGGAAGAGTCATTCCTGCCACCCACGGCACTGGACTGAGGTTGGATTGATAGACCCAGGGTCGTTTGTAACAGCAAAGCCTTTGTTATAAAGGGGCTAGTGGATGGCTAACACAAAGGACTGAATTCCATGGTGACCTGCACCATGTGCAGCCCTTCATGGGGCTGGTGTGGGGTGCCAGTCAGCTCTCAGTTTGGCCCCAGTGAAGCTATTATTTTAGTTGGACTCTATTATATGGCGTGGGGTTTGCTACATTAGTGGGAATGGGATCAGAAATGCCTGTTAGGAGAAACTGCACACAAACAAAAGTAATTTTTCAGTTTTTTGCAATTTGACTAGTGTTTCTAGGGGAAAAAAAGGCTTCTGATGGTGATTTGTATCTGAAACTTCTGCTAGGTACTTGCACCCTGCTGTGTCCTGACCTGACCCTACATGGTTTCCAGCTGTCGTGGGCTGTCCCTTGCTCTTGTTTTGTGAACTATGTGAAACAAACCAAGAACAAGTACAGCTTGAAAGCACAAACAGCCTGTGCTGCGGACCTCCCTTAAGCTCTCGCCAAGAACAGAGGCTGGGAGTCAGAGGCTCTGGAGATGTGCCCTGGGCAAGCTCCAGGAGAAGAAAATTTGCTCCACATGCCAGCAGACAGCCTCTTACCTGTGTGGCTGAGGGGCATCAAGCTCCTGGTGCTCACTGGAGCAGCCCAGCGTGGGGTCAGGGCACAGATATGCAGAGCCTGAAGGTTCCTTTGTGGCTTCTAAAAGGCTGGTCTGGACTTGTGGGCAAGCAGCAGCTCTGCTGCCCTCTGAGCACTCTGCCTTCCTCTTCCAAGGGCAGCAGAGGGATGGAGAAGCTCCTCCGTAACCGTCTCATGTAATGCAGTAGAAAGTCTGTTACTTCTGCTCAGCCTGGACCTCAGAAAAGCTTTTCAGTCTGGCTGACTACAGAAGGTGTTACCCAGCTTTTGTTTGCTGGGCTTTGTTTTCCCTTCAGTTTTCCCCTCTTATTTTTCTTCATACCAGGCAGGGGAGCATTCAAATCCGCAGCAAATGAGTGCAAGCTAGATTTTCAGCAACACCTAACACATCTGCTGCTCTCCTGCAGTCAGAAGATGCCAGCAGAGGAACTGTGGTGACTTAGGGGTGCCCTTATTGTCTGCAGACCCCAAGGTTGGGAGAGCCGCCTTTGGGCAGGGGGAGCAGCCGCTTGTCCTCTGACAGAGACCTGGGTTTCTGTCCACATACAGATATATTTAATGCATGGCAGAAACAACTTTAGGCTTACCTTTGGGTGTTTGTGGCGTTTTTGGCACGGCAATCCTTTTACCTCTCTCTCTGCTCTGCAGTGGAGAGGAATTGGAACGTTTCCTACATTTTAAACATTACATATGCCCACCTACAGCATATGTTTACAACAAATTTATAGACCCCCTATAAAGGGGCTTACAGGCATTATATTTAATTAATGTGGCAGAAATCATATCATTGTAATAACTGCCTGGCCTTCAGAGGTAAAACCCAGTGCCGAGGATTCCCAGATGAATCATCCTGATAAGAACCAGGAACGACACAGGCCGTATATCGTACGGTGAATTTGTTTGGATTGGTACCTTTGGAGTATTCAGCCTTGCCAAGTCTCTGCGGTGCTGACACAGTTTATTACACATTTTCATTTATTAAGAGATGATTTGACTGCAGTTTGTTGTTTTAGTGTACAGCAGGTGATAATTTTACACTAAATTAACTGTAACATCTCTGTTAGGAACAGGCCGAAGAGGCTTCTTGCTATGACGCTAAATACTAAGTAATGGCTTTTATTCATCAAGGGAGTAATTTACTCTGGTGTGCAGGGCTTGAATAAGGCTCTCCACCAACCTTTGATTAGTCTGTGCCTGTATGCGGTTCAGGTTAGGGTTAATGGGTCTTGTGCCAACGCAGGCTGCCTCTTAAAACCAGATCTCTGCTAGCATCATAGAGCTTCCTAGTTTGAGGCCTGACTAAAAAAAATGGTCTGAGGCTACCAAACCTGCACGTAAGTAGACAAATGGCCACCGAAATCCGGAGGTGGGTGATGCTCAGTGTGTCAGCCCAGGAGCTCGGCTTTTAGCATCAGAAGAGGTTACAGCTGGGCAGGCAAAAAAGGCAAGCTCCGAGCATGGCTTGACTCTGCAGTAAAATAAAAAGATGCTGTTTCTGTTCCTGGTTTAAATATTTGCTATTTCAACCAGAAAATAATTTTCAAACCTTTCACGAAAACAAAGGAAAAAAATGAGCAACAACTGTCGCCTCTTTCCCACAGAAATTAATAACTTTTGAAGGAAAAATATTTATTCAAAAGCCCCTTTTCCCCTTTAAAGTAGATTACAGATGAAAATAATTTGACTATCCCTTAATGAAGTCCATTATACCAGACTAGTTTCATAGTCTGTCTCGCGCAGATACCATCGAGTTAAGCTTTGTGCTGGGAGATGGGAATTCCACACCAAATTGAACTGGAGACTGAAGCAGGAACAATTATGGCTGAAAATTATTAAAGCCTTGAGATATTGGAAATTCACAGCGTGCTTATAGCAGTAACTTACTATTAAGAAGAACCATACTACAAAGCTAAAAATAGAGGGGGGAAAAAAAAATCAGAACCATATTGCTTTGATCACAGTTCCATGTTTAAAGGAAGTAATCATTGCCAAAATAATCCCCTTCCCAACTGCGCTGTGGATTAGCTTTGGTTAATGCTAACGTTGCCTTTATACAGAGCACATCAAGGGAAAAATTATCAATTAAAACCTAGGGCTGGGTAAGTAATTCATAGTAAATAATTTACTTGAGGGAACCCCTTGACACACACACAGTCTCTTTCTCACTTATGGCTTTTCTGCAAGCAAACCCTGACTTTCAGCATGTGATACTGGTGAGCAGTGGTCAGTGGTGGGTTACACACCTTCGTTCTGACTGGCCAAGCAGGTGAAGTGTTATATTTCTAGCTGCTGAAGGGATGATCAGAGCTCCTAAATGAAGTGTGTCCAGGGTGTGGGTTTTTTTTTTTTATGATCAGTTATTCCAGATTGTCTTCTGGGAAATATTTTCTAGGGCTCCTTTTAAAATTTGCTGCTGAAAGACCTTTCTGTAGCAAGCTTGTTAGCCAGAGTAGACATGGAAAGCTGCTACCAAAGCAGTGTTCACCCACACACTGAGATTCTGAAAAATTTTTCCTACCTACTTTTTGCAGTCTTCTCCACACCTTAAAGCTTTGAATGGGCTTGTCTGTTTTGTTTATTTGGTGGTGTTTGTTACTATTTTGACATAAATCAATGTGAGATCAATCACAGAATGGTTAGAGTTGGAACGGACCTTAGAGATCATCCAGTTCCAACCCCAGTGCCGTGGGAGGGACACTTCTCACCAGACCAGGTTGCTCAAAGCCCCATCCAGCCTGGCCTTGAACACCTCCAGGGATGGGGCCTCCACAACTTCTCTGGGCAACCTGTTCCAGTGTCTCACCACCCTCGCAGGAAAGAATTTCTTTCTAGTATATAATCTAAATCTACCTTCTTTCAGTTTAAAACCATTACCCCCTTGTCCTGTCATTACATTCCCCTGCTGATGTCTGTTGCCTTTTGGAAATGACATAGGCCAGCCTATGAAGCAAAACTCTTCCAGTCCCCAGGCCTGTGAATCAAGTGTTTGTTGATGTTCTGCCTGTGCCTAACAGCTCGGATGCAAAGATTTGGGGAAAAAACCTGCATGTCTGGGAGCTGAGGAGATGCATGGGACCTTATGGGTACCAAAGGCACATCTGCCCAGCAGGTATGCTTGGATAGCCTTTGCTGGGTAGCTTACAAAAGCTGCTGCTCCTAAAGCCATCCACCAGCAAAAAAACAGGTGAGCAAATTGGGGAATAAACTCAGATTCAAGCATCCCTTGTGCTTATTCAACATAACTTTTGTGCATGTTTAAGAATTTAAATGCATCTGATCGATCCTTTGTAGGAAGTTTTGTACCACAATAAAAGACTGAGGTGCTGGAGCAGGTCCAGAGAAAGGCAACAAAGCTGGTGGGGGGTCTGGAGAGTAAGCTTTATGAGGAGAGGCTGAGGGAGCTGGGGTTGTTCAGCCCAGAGAAAAGGAGGCTGAGGGGAGACCTTCATCCTCTCTACAACTACCTGAAAGGAGGGTGTAGCCAGGGGGTGTCAGTCTCTTCTCCAAAGTCACAGGTGACAGCACAAGAGGAAATGACCTCAAGTTGTGCCAGGGCAGGTTCAGGTTGGATATTAGGAAAAATTTTTACACTGAAAGGGTTATCAAGCATTGGCCTGGGCTGCCCAGGGAAGTGGTTGAGGCACCATCCCTGGAGGTATTCAAAAGACAGGTTGACATGGTGCTTGGGGACGTTGTTTAGTGATGTTTTTTTGTCAGAGTTAGGTTGATGGTTGGACTAGACGATCTTAAAAAGATGGTCTTAAAGGTCCATTCTAACCTAAGCAACTCTATGATTCTAAGTTTCAGACAATTTTTGAAGGGATGCGGTCTTGTGCCTGGACTGGAACCTGCAGGTGCCTTCTGCCTTTGCTTCTGTAAGAGCCCAGTGATCTACATCTCCATGGTTTTTAGCTATTTCAGGCCTAAAGGTGGAACACAAGACCATAACGTGAGCTTGTAAAGCCCTGAAAGATCCCTAAGTGAGGGCTGCTCTACCAGGGCCCATTGAGATTACAAAGTCCTGTTGTGCTCAGACAGGATTGCAAACAGTGAGGTGAGGTGAGGTGGTGTGAAGTGACATAAACGTCGACTGGATCATGTCTATTTTTAACATCCAGCAAAAATTATATACAACCATTGCTGTTATCATCAGCAAGGATTAAAAAACCCTGAACAGGAGAGGGCTTCCATGGGACATCCCATACAAAGTGGTGGTTGGAGGTCACACCAAAGCGTATGCTGCTACGTTACATTTCTAGCCATCTAACCTCTCTGCAGCCGGTTCAAAGAACTGTAACTAAACCCTCAGCTGCTGATAACTGATTTACAAATGAAAACCTTGCTTTTATTTGAAAGTGTAAGACTCAAGAAGAAAATGAGGGGGAAAACCTAGACCAGAATAAATTTTACTAGTAGAGTAGATGTGGCAGAATAATTATAATTTCTGGGAGAGTGCTGGGAGCAGCATAAGAAGGCTGGAAAAGAAATAGCAGCTTAAATTTTGATTGTCTGTTTGGGGTGATAGTAAAGTCAAGAGTGCCATTTCCAGTATAAAATCCCTATATCCAATACTAAAAAGCATTAGAGCCTAAATAAGGATTTGAATACAAATGTCTTCAACTCCAGCTCACCACAAAATTAAAGGATCTGTTCCAGGAAATACAGCATCCGCATGAAGAGACCCCCTTAGATCTATGCCTTTGAAGCTTAACTTTTCATTTGGGATTAAAAAAAAATAAGAAAGCCAACAAAAAACTTGCACAAGGCCCTGCAGAATTCTGATGTGATGTCCTGAAAGGTTGAAGGGGAGCTGAGCTGGCGGCCTCACCATTTGCCTGCCCCAGGGAGGCAATGCTACCCACGGTGATGCCCCTGATGCAAGTGAGCTTCAGCTGTGAATGCGGAAAGAAATGCTGGATCCAGGAGAGAAATGCTGGATCCAGAGCAGGGGGGATGGCACACAGGCTGGCTGAGCCCTGAGGATGCTGGCTTTAAAGGCAAACACACATGGTTTGGGTTAAGACTGGCCTCCCTCTGTCCAAATATATTGCAGATTATACATAATGTGGGCTTCGTAATTTTTTCATCGTGGTATAAGGCAGCCCAGGAGACACTATCATGTATGATGTGTGCATTTGTCTTGTGCTCTGTGTTTCATTTACTCAAGAGAGCTTCTTAGCAGCCCAGATACCATGGGTGACCACTTGTATTAGTCTCAGTGTTGTGCAGTGTTATTATTTGCCTGTCTTCTTCCATGTGCAGGCTTGAGTGCACTTGGAAGCACCAGGCAGAGCTCAGTCATTTAGGAACATCTGAACTGGGATAAAATGAGATATCCAGTAGCTTTTACCATCATGCCTTTACCTCTTGGTGTAGACAGGGCTGGCAGTAGGGTCATCTTCAATAGATGCCCATGGGTGGGGCAAGACACCTCAGTGTGTCCCAGCAGCAGCCATGGCAGGGTCTGGGGATGCAGAGGATGCTGTCAGGTGAGCTGCTTTGAGCTGAGACTGGCCCATGCTGGACAAGCTGGCTCTGGGGTTTGTGGTCCCTGAGGTGTTTTCCTTGGGGAGGTGTTTTCCTTGGGTAGGTGTCACAGACTGAGAAGCACAGGGGGCCTCAACCCTAGCCCACAAGCGAGGAGACGCTGACCAGCCTCAGGGATATTTTGCCAGCTGCTCTGTAAGCAATTCTGAAGTTGGGTTTTGTTATTTACTGTTACATAAAATAGTCACATCTCAAAAAAAAAAACCCTAGCCCACAACACCCAAAGATGTTCCCAGAGAACAGTATTTCCCATTTACTCCTGCTGGGCTGTCCCTAACCCTTCAGCCCATGGTGCACCACTTTCTATTTTGAGCTCCAATGATCTTGGGTCAGCCCTGGCTACAGGAACCTGTCCAAAAATAGGGGCCTCCAAAGCCTGATCCATGGGCCACTTGCAAGTTCCACTCCAAGGCGTGTGCACGCGAATTCACTGGCCGTGTTCCTTGTCTTTCCAGAGCTTGTTGCAAAATTAAAGATTGGTTTCTGAGTGGTCTCACTGGGCACCCCCAGTCCTGCAGGGAGACATGTCAGGATGAGCCACGTTAGTAAAACGATCTAGTAAAAGGGCAGACGACTTCCTTTTAGCCAAGGAGAGAGTAAGTGCATCTCAGCTCAGCTGTGGGCTCAGAGGGCACAGAAACCTTTGGTGAGGGGCTGCTGCTCAACAGAGAAGGCTTATAATTTTTTCACCTGGAAGAACTGCATCTTCCCAAAGAGGGAAGAACCTCCAAATCCCTCCTGTGAGCTCAGGAAAACATCTTGAAAAATTTTCCCTTCTTCAGATAAAGAACTAATTAAGTTTGCTGTTCCTCTGAGTCCCTGTGCTTCCCGTTCCCAGAGGCATAACATTGAGCCTAATCACCAACTAGAACAACTGAGGCCTTTATTTTGGTGTAAAGCCGCATGAAAAAAAGAAAGTCCCTTGTGTGTACTGCTTTAACGCTTGCATGATTGTAAGAAAAATGGAGGGGCCCACAACTGATTTCCAAATCTGCATCTTCCTTTTTGCTATAATGAGCACGGTGCATAATTTACTCTGGGAAGAAAACGTATGAAGCTGGTTATTTTTTCTTTCTGTTTGTTTTCATTCGATTGCAGTAGGGCTGGGACTCCAGAAAGCTGAGATAAGAGCCCTACCCTTTCCTTGGTGCGGTGAGCATGAGAGCGTGGAGAGGAGTGCTGGTACTCAAGGTACAACCATGAGGACTTCACCGGGCCTTTCCAGCAGCTATCAAGAAGAGACGTCTCATTTCTTTCCTGTTTTGAAAAGGAGGAACATGAGAGCCACGCTGTGTAACGTTCAGTGGTGGTGGGGGCAATCACAGTCCCAGTCACTGAGATACTTGCCCACACCCAGGGCTGTGGCGATAAACTGCTGACTATTATAAATATTCTTCCCTGGATGCTGTAAACACAGATGGTTTTGCATGTGGGGAAGACTCACTGGGCAATGGCATATTACCTCTTCACATTGACTCACGAGTTGCTCCACCTGGTTGCTATGAAGGTTGGAAGCACTTTAATGCTGCCTGATACAAGTACATTTCTTGAAAAGAGAGAAAGAGCTCGGTAGTATTTCTGGATTCGCTGGTTTGACCCTTTCACTTTTGCAATTAGTAAGCTTTGACACTTAAGTAGCTGGTTAGTGGCAGAAGCAACGACAATAAAATTTGTGTGTATAATTTAAAGCAAACAATCTCCTCTCTTAATCCAGTCTTCAAGGCCTGAAGTAAACAAATGCATTTCAAGGGAGTGCTAGTAAGAAAAGAAAAGTCTGTCGGGTGGTACTTTTTGCTAAACCATGAAAGAAAATGTTGAACAGTCTAAAAGCTCTAAGCCTTGAGTTGTTATGGGGAGATAACAGCTCCCTTAAGTAGATGATCAAATACTACATTATGAGAAAATTCTTGGGTTGTTCTGGCATGGCCTGTGCTTGTTTATGAGACAGACAACTCTCTTCTTTTGAGCATTTATCATAAATATTTCCAGTAAGTAATTTAATGTAATTGCCATAATTCTCTAATCCGTATATTTGCCTCAATATCATATGCTGATTATGACCTGTCTCGGGGTATTTATCGGTGCTGATTTTCAGCAGCTTCTGGGAAAAAGCCAAAGACAGAAGACCTTTTCATGATGATTAAGTTTGCCAGTGTTCCAGACCTTGCTCTCTGTCACTCACCGGCAGAAGTGAGGCTGGTAGATCTGTGTACTTGAGCTCATCCCGAGACAGCACCGTGCCAGCACATGGGCAGAGGGGAAGGGGCTGGATAAAGCCATTAAGGCAGCTGACAGGGACAGCAGGCACTGACCCAGCACCCCACTGATGTGTCAGCAGGAGCAGTTCCTATGGGGATGGACAACATCTCCTGCTGTGTCTGCTTTCCCTGCTGCACGGACAGGTAAATTGCCTGCTGATGGCCAGAGCATACAGCCGGGTGGCTTTAAGGGAAACTAAAATTGCTGCTAGTCCACCTTGAAAGGTGAGCTGTGGGCAGAGGGCTCAGAGGTGCTAAAGGGCCCACTTGGGGAGCCAGTGGGACGATGGCAGCAGAAGTCACCTGGCCCTGGAGCCAGTGTCAGGCCGTCTTGCAGGGACGTGGGCTGCCCACATTGAAATGGCCGGTTGATTTAAACCAGACCGAGCATTTCACAGGGCAGCCTCTCCCCGTAGCTCCCTTTGTATATTGTACAGCTCCTTCACAGCCTGCAGTACTTCTAACATGTTACATGTATGTTTATCCCGATGCAGGATAGCCACCAATTAACGCTGCTCGTTAATGAGGGCACAATCAGCTTGCATAACCTTGAAGCACTGGGCGCGTTCATACAGGGATGTATGAATAAGAGGTTAACTACAGATGACAGCTTGTTTCTTTCTGTTCTTCTGCCCACAACACCCTGCCAATACACACATCGCAACTAACATGCTCTTGTGGTGGCAAGGGGAGGGTTTCAGAAGCGAGTGCCACCTCTTTGTTTCAGAAGTGACTGCATGACATTCGGGGTTTCAGCCTTAATACCATCTATCTGCTGGATGAGGCGTTTCCCCCCAAGGGTCTCCACTGCTGGTACCCCCCACCGCAGCCCGGTTCTGCTTTCTGAGTTAGAAAGTTGAATGTGACACAGATTAACCTGAAAACCTACAGAAAAGGCCAAGCGGGTGTTTTTCATGTGCCTGAGACGCCTGTGCCCGTCTGACTCACAGGTCACCACTCGGGGAGTGGTGTCACTCGTAATTCATGTAGATGCTGGCTCACTCACCCCCCCCTCAAGCCGCGTTCCAGACTGCTCTTCCGCACAGAGAGCTCCGCCAGCAGTAAAGCCCCGTTACCATCGCGCCATCCCCGCTCTCCCGCCGATCGTGCCCCATCAGTGCTCTCTCTGTGGGGAATACATTTACTTGCTGGAAGGAGCCATCTAGTGAGGGTTTACTGCACGTAAAATCAAAGCATCCGTTCCTTTACTGTTTCCAGGCAATACTAAAAGTGCTATTTCTTTTTTTCCTCTTCCCCTCCTTCCCCGTCCCTCCACGTGCTCCCGCTGCCTTTGAGCCACAGCTAAAGCAAACAGCTTGAGCAGGTGAGGGGCTGAATGCTTATTCCTCTGGCCTCCCCTTTTGTAAAGCCCGGGAGCACACGTGCTTGCCCGAGCTCAGCTCCACTCTTGGGGCGCCCACCCGGAGTTAGGAGGAAGAGTCCCAAAGGACCCAGCCTTGGCACCAGCAAGAACAAAAGCAAAGCCAGTGGGTGGAGAACATGGGGAAAGGCGGCGGGAGGCAGAAGTGAAAGGCCTTGAAGCTGGTCCCCTTCTTAGCACGGGGGGGAATGGAAGAATAGAGACGGAGAGTGAAGTGTCCCTCCCTTGTCACACAGGCAGCGATGGCACAGCCAGGGCCTTAATTCAATTTACAGAAGGCCAAGCCAGAGCCCCAGTCAGCAGATAGATAAAGGGAGAGGTGTTTGAATGGGGGGGTGGTGGTGTACGTGTGTGCTAGTTCACTTTTTTTGTTGTTTTGTTCTTTAAAGAAGGATGAACTTCAGCAGCTGAAAATGTGACAGTAGAGTGTGTGCAGTACAGAAATGTGAATTCATTGCTCTTGGAGCATCAAAAGCGTGGCTACATTGCAAATCTATATTGTTATGGATTTTACAGTCTGCAGAAAGTACTGAACACACCGAGTTAAATATTAAGCACTCAGTCAGGGAAATGACAGCAGCTTTTCTACAGGTTAGAAGTAAGATTATGTGTTGTGCTCTGCGACTGTACCCAGTGAGTGTGGCGGGGTGGAAGGAGGGGGTGTGGGGGCAGCATCTCTTTTGGGCTGTAGTGAAGCAGCCTCCAGGCTAAATCCGAGCAGCTGCAGGCAGCAGAGTCTCTGTCAGGGTGTACCTGGGATGCTCCACACCAGGGATACACCGGAGTCACCATCGTGAGGTTCGCTGTGGAACCTCCTCCAGCCCCTCCAAGCCTCTTGGAGTGGGAGTTTGTGAGCAAGCAAGAAGCTCCCCATCACTCTGGGGGCAGCCTTATGCTGTGCTGGCACTGGAGTAACCCTCCCTGGCTCCTCCTGCCTGTGTCTTTCCAGGGCTGGTTCCCAGTGGGCAGCTTTTGTATCCCTCGGTGGCTCAGCTCTCTGCTCTCCCACCTGGTCCTGGGCTCGGTTCCCTGAGGCACAACTGGCCAGCTCTTGACAGGAGAGCACCAAGCCTCTGCTCCTCCATGAGGCTGACAAAAGCCCGGGGCACATGGGAGGAAAGAGACTCTGAGACGTCTGACACTAATACACAATACACAGGACAGTAATTTTTCATAGCTACGCTGAGTATCAGGCTAGGGAAAGTAATCCAACTTCTATAAACAAGCCTTTATCCTACAAACCCCAGACACTCTCTTGTGCACGAGGAAATGATCTGAATTATGATTGCTTGTCATTTTACAATTACTATTCCTTGCCTTTTGTTGTTGTTTTTTGTTTTTTTTTTTTTTTTAAATGCAAACAATAATTTTAATTTTTATTTTTTTTTCATCAAGAAAATCCCCATTTTTAGTCGCTGGAAAGTATTTGACTACATCAATGATTAATAGGTTTAATGCAATAGCTGCAACTGAAGTTTAAAAAGCAAACAAGCCAAATGGAGCCGAATGGATTTGTTATAATGATTTCATTAGGGATTTAAAAAAGTTTGCTTTATACTTGCAATTTGTTGTCAGAAAGAACTGGCTGAATTCAGTCAAAATGGTTTGTTCTTTGTCTGTCCGTGGTCACCATAGCTACCATTTCAATCTGTTAACATATGTGGTATTATTTTGTTCCTTTCTCTTAAACTCTATTCACAGATGCCGTCAAGATTTTCCTTTGTACATCTCTGATCAGTTTGTGCCAGGTTTGGCTCCGTGCCTTCTCAGATGAGAGCCTCTGTGATGAGGACAAGGTGGTGAGGCACTCAGTGCAGCAGCGGAGGCAGAAGGAGAGGCTGGGGTGGGGATGGCTCCTACTTGACCACGACGTGGGATCTGTAAGAAATACCTTGGGAAGACGTTGTCAGAGATGTACCTATTTTTTCTGGAGAGGTAGGTATTCCCTGGATGTGCTGTGGCAGATCCTCAGCTTCCATAAATGAGTATAAAAGCATTCATTTTAGTGGAGCTGCCGTGCCTGCTGATGGTCAGGTTCTGTGATGTTGCTCATTAGGAACGTTTTGGGTAAGGAGCCAAGAGATGAAGGGAGGCACGGCCACATTTTAAATAAATTAGTAATAAGATTGTATACCCTCTATGCTCTTGTTTTTTTCCAGTCTTAGAAAAGGTTCAGGTTGCCACTGAGTATGGAGGCGTATCCACTCTGTACAAGGGAGGTGACTGGAATATTCAGGGTATATCAGATTATGCACATTTCACATTTTAATTGGCATTGAATGGGAAAAAAAGTCAGTTTTCTCTATTGCTGAATGTGAAGGTGATTGAGACAGCTTCATTTTCTGTCCAGCTGTGAAGCAGGCAGGTAAATGCATTGATGTGAGTATGCAGCACAGTTTATAGCGGGGAAGCAGTAAGAGAAATCAGATAGTCTGGAAAATATACAATTTTCTTTCACAACGAAGCTCTCACAGTAAAAAGTGAAGTTAAGGTCAGTCTGCCTCTCTTTGTTATCTTTTTCTTTTTTTTTTTTTTTCAATAATATAAAAGCCTTTGTTTAAAGCTCTGTGGGTCTGATTTTCAGAGCCGCTGAGCACCCTGGTCTCTAATTTCTTTGAACTGGAGATGTAGGTGTTCAGCATTTCTGGCAGCCAGGGTCCCTCTGCTAATGCCTGCAGAGAGTAGCTGGAGAAAGTGGGAGAAACATTATCGTAAGGAGGGGCTAATTCTGCCTCTCCTTCCTGCCTCAGTGCAGATGACAGAGTGCCTGGGAGTCGGTGTTCTGTGCACGGAGAAAGGGAATTCTGATTTACCGGCTCTGGCTCCCCAGGGGCAGGGATGCTCTCCCAGCACAACTCACAGTAAGTCACAGCTGCATTTCCAGTATAAGGCCCGTTTTTAAGGGCTCCTCGTTTGGCTATAAAAATTCACTTAGCATGCATGAATAGAAACTAAATTGACAAGATAGACCATAACTGCTCTGAAAGGGCCATTAGTTCCTGTCGTATGAAAAATCTACATTTTAAAAAAGCGAGTATTGTTCACATTTGCACAACAGACTGTAACTGTTCCTTCTAAGTCATTACAGCCTGTACGGAAATAACATTTTCAAAATCACTATTGATACCACAGGCATAGGAACAGCAGGAGGCAGATGCCTGTGCTTGATACTAATCATAGAATCATAGGATTGTCTAGGTTGGAAGGGACCTTTAAGATCCCCTAATCCAACCATCAACCTAACTCTGACAAAAAAAAACATCACTAAACCATGTCCCTGAGCACCATCTCAACCTGTCTCTTGAATACCTCCAGGGATGGTGCCTCAACCCCTTCCCTGGGCAGTCCCACTTCCTTTCCCTTTCCTTCCCTTGGTTTTCGTGTGTTGCAGGTTTTCTTTAGACAAATAGCAGCGAGGAACTTTGATTTCTCTCTCCCCACCCTGAGATGCTAGCATTTGAGATTTCCAGATTATATTTGGAGTGGATGGAAGAGAGAGTATAGAATGAAAGGTTGGCACTGGAGTCCTGATGAGTTGTGCTGTGCTGTAGGGGCGTGTTCATGGGAGCACTGGGCCCAAGTCTTCTTGTACTGGTTTTACAACAAAGGGAATTTCCAGGGATTTCAGCAATGGGATCCCCATGTTTGTCAGAAGGATGTGAATAAGATTATTTTCTCCATTCCACATTCCCTCCTGAAAGGAGGCTGTAGAGAGGTGGGTGTTGGCCAAGTGAGTAACAACAGGACTAGAGGCAACGGTCTGAAGTTGCAGCAGGGGAGGTTTAGATTAGATATTAGGAAGAATTACTTTACTGCAAGAGTGGTCAGGCACTGGAACAGCCTGCCCAGGGAGGTGGTGGAGTCAGCAACTCTGGAGGCATTAAGGAAACATATAGATGTGGCACTTCAGGGCATGCTCTATTGTCCAAGATTGTTGGCTTGGTTGATTTATTTTGTGGTTTGGGTTTTTTTGTGTGTGTGTGTATGGTTGGATTTAATGATCTCAAAGTTCAATTCCAACCATGAAGATTCCATGAATCTGTATGTGTATATGGACACACCAAGCCATACATTTTTACTCTCTTACAAAAGTTTGCTTAGACCTATGACTACATGTTTTGAAGGCAATTTCAGATGAATTTCTAACAGTTCCCTTTCCAGTGGTCAGAGGCCCTGTAGGATGTTCCTGGCTGAATTTCCCTAAGATCATCTATGTCATGGGAAGAGATTGGGCTGAATGGTGAAGTAAAGGGGGCTGTGTTGGCAGAAAATCAAACCAGGGATTTTTTTTTGGTAGGATTTCAGGAGCAAGCAGCTGCCTCTCAGTTAGACCTCTCTTCCCTGTTGCTGGGATTACCATGATGGCAGCAAGGCAAGTGAAGAAGACCCCTAGGGAGGCAGGAGACCACCTGGCTGAGGGACTTTGCTGCAGGGTTTCCCTTGGAGCTCGGGACACCAGGGGTGCGTGTGCCAGGTTGCAAAGGTGGGACACCTCTCCCTGAGCTGCCTTTTCTGCTCCCACCAGTGGACCCCAGTGACGTGGACCACTGGGAAGCTGCCACTGCGGAGGGTCTCGCAGTGAGGAGTTGTCCTGCTGGATCCAGTCAGTGTTTCTTTTAGTCTGTCTGCCCTGCTGCTACCAGCATCCTTTAAAGGTAATGCCACACACGGAGCGAGTAGCTGCTCCTGGGGAAAGCTTCTTCCCTCACTCAGGAAAAAAACACAGATTTGATTTAAATGGCGAAGTGAAAGGGATTTTATTGCTTGCAAAGCTTTAAAAATTAATACCTACTGTTAACCCCCCGGTTCTCTTAATGTACAGCATCCAATCTTTGTCCCATTAGGTCTTGTGACAGAGAGCTCCCCGAAGGGATTGTGTGCGTTTCTTGTTTGAAATCTCCTGTGAGAAAAATTAAGTTATTAGACTTCTGGTCACCCTGAAAACTATGGCAGCAACTCCTTCTGCCCTCACACAGACTTCAGCATTGAGCTTGCTGCCCTGCTGCTGAGATGGTGATGATGGAGAGAAGTGAAATGAAAGAAGTTTATAAAAAGAGAAGGGTATCCTCCCAGGTAAGCTCTGTGCCAGCTGCAATCATCCCTACGATGAAGTGGCTCCTGAAATGGAAATCTTTTTCCCCTCATTTATTTCTTTAAGGAGTGATAAATCTCTCTGCACCTTGTGTTCCTCTTCTGATATGGAGATTTTCTACCTTAACACAAAAATGAGTGGAGAAAACGTATCAGCTTTCTGAGGTTTTTGGCTCTGACTTTGCTATTTGTCTCCTCATCATCCTCAGGAAGGGAACGGTGCTTGTCCCACCTCGTACAAGGCTTGGTTTCCTTGAGAAGGCACCAACTATGGAGGGGTTAATAACACCATAACCTAGCTCCTGTCTCACCCCCTTCCCGCTTTCTCCTCCTGAGCTCTTCAGGGGCGCAGGGTGGGGGACAAAGAGGGGCTGCTCTGTCTCGGTGCTGCCTGGTGGTCCAGCTCCAGAGCCCTGCTGGCTGAGGAGGGAGTCGAGGGGGGATCAGGGCTCTTCCACAGCCTTAAATTAACTGAGAGAAGCTCCTGGGAAGCAAAAGAGAGAGGGGAGTCCTGTGGAGCAACACGGGGTGCTGGGAAAGGCCAGACGCCTCAGGAGCCAAATACCTGCTTAGGGGATGCTGACAGTAGGGTGTACAGAGGAATGACTTCTTTCCCCTCGGCCTCACAAGCCAGGAAATAGTGAGGATGCTGAAACAAACCCGCTGGGGTCAGCGTTCACACTTTGCTGTGATCAACGGGGTGTTCTCTGCAACTC